>JAJJBR010000351.1:0-60010 GCA_022817965.1 Solanum lycopersicoides
GGTGGCAACCTCCTTGTTCCTAGTCGCTTCACTTGACGATTTAAAATTTCGATTGGAACCTCTTCATAAGAAAGGTTCTCATCAACTCCTAACCCCTCAACAGGAAGGATGGATGATGGATCGCCTAGACACTTCTTAAGCATTGAAACATGAAACACTGGATGAACAGAAGCCAAATCTTGAGGTAATTTCAATTCGTAGGCCACATTTCCTACTCGCTGCATGTCCTCATAAGGACCTATATACCTCGGACTCAACTTACCTTTCTAAACAAACATCATCACCCCTTTCAAAGGTGATATCTTCAAGTAGACTTGATCACCCACCTCAAATTCTAGAGCTCTATTTCTGTTGTCTGCATATGATTTCTAACGACTGTAACCAATAGCCAATCTGTCTCTGATTATTCTCACCTTCTCCATAGCCTCATGTACGATCTCAGGGCCAAGGATGGAAGATTATCCTACCTCAAACCACCCAACAGGAGACCTACATCTTCGGCCATATGGTGCTTCAAAAGGTGCCATCCCAATACTGGAATGATAGCTATTATTGTAAGAGAACTCTTTCAGCGGCAAGTAATCATCCCAACTTCCCTTGAAGTCAATAACATATGCTCTCAACGTGTCTTCAAGGGTTTTGATGGTACGCTCTGCTTGTCCATCCGTCTGCGGATGAAAAGCAGTAGTAAGCTTCACCTGTGTACCCAATCCCTTTTGGAAAGATCTCAAAAAATGAGAAGTAAATTGGGATGCCCTATCCGAGATGATAGACAGAGGGATACCGTGCGATCTCACTATCTCATCAATATAAATCTTGGCATAATCTTCAGCCTTGTAAATAGACTTCACATGTATGAAGTGAGCGGACCTGGTCATTCTTTCAACAATAATCCAAATGGAATCATGTAGTTTCCTAGTCTTTGGCAAACCAACCACAAAATCCGTATTGATAGCCTCCCACTTCCATGTTGGAATCTCAATCGTCTAAGTGAGACCCCATGCTTAAGGTGTTCTGCCTTAACCTGTTGGCAATTCGGACACTCCTCCACGAATTTAGAGACATCTCTTTTCATGTCTTCCCAAAAATAGACCTCTTTAAAGTCATGGTACATCTTGGTGGCATCTGGATGAATGGAATACCTGGAACCATGAGCTTCTGCCAAAATATTAGACCTCAAATTATCAACATTGGGCACACATAATCTGTTTTGGTACCTGAGTACACCATCCCTTCCTAGGGAAAATAATTTATTCAACTTACTCAATACTGAGTCTTTTAACTCCATGAGTACTGGGTTGAGATGTTGATTGGATTTAACATCTATAACAAATGAGGATTCGGAACTTGAGTGAACCAAAACAACCCCACTTGTGCATCTTCCAGCCGTACACCCAATCTAGTCAATTGGTGTACCTCTTTAACTATCTCCTTCTTCTCTTCATCAATATGAGACACGGTGCCCATGCTCAATAGACTCAACGCATCAGCCACTACATTGGCCTTACTCGGGTGATAATAAACACTCATATAATAATCTTTGAGCAGTTCTAGCCATATCCTCTGACGAAGGTTCAACTCCCTCTATTTAAAAATATACTGAAGACTTTTATGGTCAGTATATACATCAACATGCACACCATATAAATAATGTCTCCAAAGTTTTAATGCAAAGACCACATCAACTAACTCAATATCATGATTAGAATAGTTCTTCTCGTGGATTTTCAACTGTCTCGATGCATATGCAATCACCTTGCCATCCTACATAAGAACACATCCCAAACCTACCAGGGAAGCATCACAATACACCACATATCCTGTACCACTCCTCTGCAACGTGACAACTGGGAATGAAGTCAGTCCGTCTTTGAACTCTTGGAAGCTCTTCTCACATTTTTCAGACCACTCAAACTTTACCTTCTTCTTCGTCAAGGCTGTAAATGGAGCAGCAATAGTTGAAAAGCCTTCCACAAACCTGCGATAGTAATTGGACAAACCCAAAAAGCTTCAACTATTGGTAGGAGTAAGGGGTCTCGGCCATTTATTCACTGCCTCATCCTTTTTAGGATCAACTTCTACACCCTGGTCGGTCACAACATGACCAAGGAAGGTCAGCGATCTCAACCAGAATTCATATTTGTTGAACTTTGCATACAGCTGATTTTTGCTGAGTACTTGCAATGTCTATCTTAAGTGTATTTCACTCTCTACTCTAGACTTAGAGTATATGAGAATGTCATCTATGAAACTATGACGAAGGAATAAATGTACTCACGGAAAACTCTATTCATAAAGTCCATAAACGCGGCTGGTGTGTTAGTGAGACTGAAAGACATGACAAGAAATTCATAATGCCCATATCTAGTACGGAAAGTCGTCTTAGGGACATCTTCCCGCCTCACTCTAAGATGATGATAGCCTGAACGAAGGTCTATCTTAGAAATGAAACTTGTACCTTGGAGTTGGTCAAATAAATCGTCAATTCTGGGAAAAAGGTACTTATTCTTTATAGTGATTTTGTTGAGTTGCCGATAATCGATGCACATTCTAAGGGTTCCATCCTTTTTCTTTATGAACAACATTGGAGCACCCCATGGCGATATGCTCGGCTGGATGAAGCCCTTATCAAGTAGATATTTTAACTGCAACTTCAATTCTTTGAGTTCAGCTAGTGCAATCCTATACGGGGGAATAGAAATTTGCTTGGTGTTTGCATCTAAATCAATACAAAAGTCAATCTCACGTTCAGGAGGGATTCCTTGTAAGTCCTCCGGAAAGACATCTGGGAACTCATTAACTATTGACACTGAGTGTACGGAAGGAACTTCTTGATCTAAGTCATCGACTCTAACTAAGTGGTACAAATACCCCTTAGCTATAATCTTATTGGCCTTCAAGTGTGAAACAATTTGGCTGACTGGACTTGAACCATTCCCTTCCCATTCCCGCTCTAACTCATTTGGAAACTAAAACCTCACTACCCTGTTTCGACAATCAATTGTGGCATAACACTTATGGATCCAATCCATGCCCAAGATTATATCAAAATCGAGCGTGGCTAATTCCACAAGATCAGCGTGAGTGACTCTATCCAGGATGTGAATTGGGCAATTTTGATACACTCTTTCTGCTCTAATTCCGTCTCCTATGGGAGTAATTACTAGAATCGGCTCATGCAAGATTTTAGGAAACACATCAAACCTACTAGCTATCAAAGGAGTAACGAATGACAGAGTGGATACTGGATCTAACAATGCATACACTGGGAAAGTAAAGACATGCAACGTACCTGTGACAACATCAGCTGACTTCTCTTGCTCTTCTCTACCTTTCTGCGCATAAAATTGGTTCCTCTTAGGAGGTTCGGCTGCAGCATTTGTATTCGGCCGAGGCTGAGCATCTGCCTTGGCCTTATCTATCATTTGAGGACAATCTCAGACCATGTGTCAAGTATTGCCACAGCCGAAGCAGGTGTTAGTACCTACTAAACATTCACCCCCATGAGAACGTTCACATTTACCACAAAGCTTTCTTTTTCGCTGGACGTTCCGATCATCGCCCTTTCTGGGGCCAGACTCGTTCACTTTGGCATTCGAATTCCCTGAAGAAGCACAATTACCTGAATGTCTCTTGAACTTAGGCCTATTCTGGACTCCAAATGAGCCCCTATCCGAGCTAGAACCAGTCTGATCCGCAGTCTTAGGCTTCTTGCTTTCAAGAACTCTCCTCTTACGTCGGCTCTCCTCCACTTGCTGAGCTTGAACCATCAACGTGCCCAGATCCATGCTATCATGCAACATGGCTGCCCGACAATCTTCCACTAGATCCTCCGACACGCTAGTCACAAACCTTCTCATTTCATCCCTGCTATTTGCCACCAAAGAAGAAGCATACTTTGAGAGTTTAACAAATTTCAAGGAATACTCCTTGACTAACATACCTCTTTGTCTCAGGTTGATGAACTCTTCAACCTTGGCTTCTCGTTGCTCTCTGGGGAAGAATCTCTAAAGCAAAGCAGTCCTGAGAACATCCCAAGTGATGGGAACATCTCCACGTGCTCGGCTATCAGCCCACATACGATACTAAATCTGTGCCACATCCTTGAGTTGATATGCATTCAACTCAGCCTTTGCCTCCTCCTCTACTACCATGGCACAAAGGATCTTGTGGATATCATCCACGAACTCATGGGGATCCTCATTGGTGTTGGATCTGTAGTAAACTTAAGGGTTCATTCTGGTGAAGTCCCTCAGCCTGCTAGCCATGGTGCTAGCATGAGGGTTCTCTCTAGGATCACCCTCTCTCGCGGCTTGAGCTGTGCTGCCTTGAGCCTGAGTAGTGATGGCCGGTGCCATCTGCAGCAAAGCATTCCTCACTTCACCATCTGTCAACCCAAATGGATTGACAGGCACTTGATCATAATCAATTGGGTCTTAAGGAGGAACTTGATCTCCTCCAGCAACTGCCTCACCTACCCTCCTGCCTGCATTTCTCCTCATATTCATTATCTACTCGTACATACAAGAAGAGATTTAGATTCTTAATGACACAATTATGTCCCAATTCCATATAGCACGATAAAGAGTAGAAGAAGGGAAAATTTCCTAAGCATTATGCAGTCTCTAATTCATGATAGTGGTGAACTTCATTACCATAACTTAGAAACTACTTAACATGGTTAATATAAGCATGATGTCTTGGATATTTAACCTGATGCTATGATACCAAGTTTGTCACGACCCAAATTCAGGAATCCGAATTGCAACCGACGTCGTTGACCTCTCAGAGGTCGCAGACAAGCCTCTTCTTGCATTGGTCACATTCATACGTTTAATTTTAGCGGAAAATTTAAAACTTTTTATTTATATTTGAAGTATACATAGACTTCGTATACATCAACCATCTAGTTATCAAAACATACAACTTGAAAGAAATAAAATCTCATGTCATAAGTAATACGTGCCAAAACGGCACTATTACAAGCGTATGAATAAAATAGGAAAGACACACTAGTGGAACATACTCGAATGCATGAGGACCTACCAAGTCCGAATGAAATCTCTGAGTCCGAACAACTGCAATGATACCTTCAACGTCCACATGATCCTGCACCTAAAATAGTAATATTGTATGGAATTAGTACACACTTGTACTAAGTATGGGTATATGCAGCAACACATAACGGTAATGCATGAACAAGAATGGCTCTTCCTAATCAACATTCTTTCTTAGGAAGTCAAGTCTCTTGACTTGCCTAATTCGTAATAGGAAGGTCATACCATGAATATGTCACACATCATACACACATAGGTTCACATAACATACACTTTGATGTTTCATATATTATACATTTCATATCAAGGAGACCTTGGAATCATGGAGTAGCATTAAGACATCTCAAGTGAGGGCCCAACATATGGGACCTCAACCCGAGGGCCTCCTTTAGCAAACACAGATTTTGCTTCATTCGTTCATTCGTACTTCACATTAATAATTTCATTCATTCATAGGCTGATGTAAACACCTGCTATACCTAGGATGAAGTTTAAGAGTCTCATCTGGATCATGAAGTGCAATGACCAAGAATGACCTAATGTCATTACTTGATTCCGGTTTTACCTCCTGATTGTCTTGCACAAACACCTTCGGTATCGTTCATTTCATTATCTTTCATATTTTGAGGAACTTCAACTTTAACCGACATATATCATGTGGGCATCATGAAATCCAGTGTCTTCCACACACCGGAAAGAGGTGGAGTCACTCGCCAAAGTGAAACCAAAACATGCTAGCTTTATGGGTTCGAACCAAGCTAGTTCCCTATGGTGGCAACATAGTTCAAAGACTAGGAGATTTAGGGAGACCGATACCCACCATGTTGGACAGTCTCATCTCATGAGTATTACGTGAACCTTCGCCCTTCCCGAAAGAAGGCATCACCACTCATAACTAGCCTATCGGTGCTCAGTTTAAAGTTCCTATTTACATTCAACTCATACATCATCGAAGCTTTCTTCTAGAATGAGGTAGTCATTGCTCATTAGATGATTTCTCATCTCTTCTTTACGTATTAAGTGCGAATTGTCCTTACACTTACATATAAAATATGATTGAGACTTGTCTCTTAATATTCAACACTCTCTTAGGTGAGTACTTTATGTGACCTTTACTTAGGCTTGGTTGAGACTTGTCTCACCATTCATCTTACCCACTTATCGTGTTGTCGCCATTTACATTATCATCATAGTTTAACATAATTACTCACCTCATTATGTGAATGTTCATTTCTTCATCTTGCGGTTAACTTACATCATATGCCATGCACATGGCCTTTAGTGTATTTTACACTCATGGCAGTACCCCTTTCGTGTTACTGATATTTGGCTAAGTGTTTCATGATCATCTAAGTGCATATTATGCAGGACTTATGCATCTTGCACATTCGGCCAAGGGATCCGACTTCGATCCATAGTGGCTGCATTTTATTTTATTATATGTAAGACTTATGTGCCTCACAATTTCGGTCAAGGGGATCCGTGTTCGAATCCCTTGGGAAGCATATAATTTCTTATTATATGTGAGACTTATGTATCTCACACATTTGGCCTTGAGGCCGGGTTTGATTCCCTTCTCTCACACTATTAGCCCAATTTCTTAGTCACAGTACACTCACATATTCGTATGTATTACCCTTTGTTGTGCAATGATTTCCTAGTTTCTATAGTGAAGCATTTAGGGTTCATTAGGACCTTAGATTAGTATTTAGTCCTTGTGGAATTAACATAATTGTTCTTTTGTGTAGTTGAGATCATGGCCGAGAGTATTATACTACAAAGAATCGGCAGATTAACATTTTGTCAAAGGAACATACTTTCATTTACTTGTTCATGAACATCACGATTTCTTATTCCATGTTAAACACATAACATTACGTAACACATAATTCACAATTTCTTCAAGTAAACCGTAACAACATATTCACGCATAACAACATACTTGTGCACATGTAACATTAAATATTCGGACGTACATAACAAAATCATCAATAGTCCGAGGAAACATATTGCACACAATCACAATCAGTCCTAAAATCATCTACCAGAAGTCATACCAACGCATGCATCAATCGTTCATAGGATCTAGTGACAGGGGCATGCAACGGGGACAACCTTAGTTTTTAGATTGGATTTGAACTGAGCCATAGGGGACTCTTGGGAAAGGGACCATGAGAGAATAAAACCCATAGATTTTTTAACTTTGAAAACCAGCCAAAAACACATCCTAACCCACGCACAAACCTCTCTTCCGAGCCTTGATTCTTGTTCACAAGTGAAGTTCTTTACGTGATTTCTTAAAACACTTAGGCGTACGAAATTTTCTTTTCGTTTTTGATGGATGAACGCCGAGAACTCTTAGAACGGTAGACTTATTTTATTTTCTGTTTTTTAATTGCAAGGAAAAGCTGAAAAACGTTTGTGGATATATATAATGAATTAAGAGTGAACATGTAGTACACTCCTAGTTGGAGTCGTGACCCTCTTTCTTGGGAGTTTGTTGTTGACTTATTCAACACAATTTAAATGATAAAATCAGATTGTAATCTACATATTAAGTTACTATAATGCCCCTCCTGATTTTTGTCTAATTTAGAATCATTTAAATTGCCTACTTTATTGCCTCCAACTCGGCTTGAACCGAGTGTGGAGATCTGGTCAAACTCGGGTTTTACCACCGAGCTTTGACACATTTTGACTAATTGAAAACCTTATTTAATTAATTAAATAACAACCTAGGGTAATTACTATACTACCCCTAGACCCGAAATTTCTTTTTTACCCCTAGAACCCTTAAAACCTAGGACTAATCCTCTAAGTCCGGTGAAGACTCACCCGGGTGAATCCTAGTGTTCGGGGAACTAACATGGATGGAACCAACCCGTCCTAGCTCAACCTACTCACCAAGTTGGTTGGCTTGGCTGCTGCATAGGTCCAGGGGTTCGGTTCCACGCGCATCAAGCTGCGTGAACCCGGTCTAACCTATGGATTCTAGGTACGTTTAGGTCTTACTTAGCATAGTCGTTTTCGGATTGTTACAAACTCATTCTCTGAATAACATATATTTTCATGCATTTAAAGCACACAACTCATTTTCTATATAAACATAAGACCTTGGAATCATGAACATAATTTTAGAACAACTCAAGCAAAATTTAATATTTTTGCTCCCCTTAGGCCGAGAGCTCCCTCTCCTAGACTTTAAATTATTTTTCAATCTTTTCTTCTTTTTGTTGTGTAGTTCAATGATCTCCTTTGATCCTATGTTTTACTTACAAGTGCAATGATTCATTGTAGTTCCATTGCTACAATGAATCAAGTATGTAATCCAAAAGACTAAGGAAATGATTTGACTACCCTACTTACAAGTTATTCTTTCCATTCTTGTTAAATTGGTCATGAACTCTTTATAAGCCAATCTTTATTAGATATGCCCATTCTTTAATCATTTGGATAATATAAAGATGTTGAGGCATATATTCATACTCCAATTGATGATTCATTATGTTTTTCTCCGTTTATTGACATAAACCAATAACTGTTAAAACTTCATTCTTATCAAACACTGATGATTTGATATTCTTATGCTTTTGCTTACTTAGTTCACTTTGAACTTACATTTCTTCTTATTTGATCTCATGTTCACTTTGAACATGCTAGGTTAACTTAGTATATTCTTTTAAGACTTCCATTGGGATCTTTCAGTGAAATGACTAAGAATGACTTACATCATTACTTAGTCTAACCTCACCCTTTGGTCATCATATCCGAACACCCCTCATCTTCCTAGTTCTTTCTTTCTTTCTTTCTTACTTTCTTAAAGAAATCTTTTGCATTTAACCGACATAGATCATGTGAGATAACATGAAATCCAGTGTCTTCCCCATACTGAAAAGACGTGGTTCAACGGCCAAAGTGAAACCGAATACTTCCTAGCTTTCTTAGGTGGATCCACTAGCTAGTAACCTATGCTGCTGACATAGTTCAAAGACTAGGAGAATTTGGAGACCCTTATCAACCTTAGTGGTATTCTCATCTCATGAGGCTTATATGTGCTTGCACAAGCTCATTACTAGTCTATCGGTGCTTAGCTCAGTTTCCTATACTTTACAACTTTTAGAGTTGACTCATACACTATGGACGCTTTCTTCTAGTATGAGGTATGCTTAGTTCAATGGATGACTTGTCATCCCTTTCTATACTTGATGAATATGAACTTAAATCTTACATTATCATCATGGTGTGAATGAGACTTGTCTAACGATTTCTAACACCCTCTTATGTGAGTATCTTTAACGTAATTGCTTAGGTGTAAGTGATATTTGTCTCACTTCCTTTAGCACCCCATTCTAGGTCAATTTCATAACTCATAAGCTTTTAGTTATTTCATTACTCACATCATCTTGTTCAATGTTATTTGGTAGTCTTCTACCATTTTTTATGAAAGTTATAAGGACTTATTCAATGTGCTACTATGTTCACAAGTTCATTTAGATAGGGTATGTTGGGACTTGTCCCAATCATTGGCATACCCTAGGTTATGAGTTCATTGAGTTACATCTTGTCAAGACAATTCTTAACATGTATTTGGACTTACAAGAAACATCATAATTTACATTGGCCATATAAGATTGGTATGACTTAGTCATTGGCCAATTCTATTACATATCATGGAAATAATATTGGTGGCCAATTTATTGGCATAAATCAAACTTTCACTAAACATTTGTCATGATATTATCACTAGCCAAGTCAATTAACTTCATATATATACTATAGTAATCTCATCATTTTAAGCAACCCAACTTTTAACCTTTGATTAGCTGATAAGAACAATTCAGTGATTAGTCTGGCCAAGCTATAAAGTTGATTTGGCATTGAAGATTCATTAACTAGCTTTGATTCTCATTCTTATTTCTTCTTGGAAACATTGCATTCCAAACATTTACAAACATATCTACTGAAACACACACAGTAATCGAAACCTTCATTCCTTTCAACAGTAAACTGAATTTCATAAACGAATTATAACAATTTCATCTTCTCGAACATAATTAGGCATTACAACATTCCTTATCTAATGTAAATGATACTCTAATCATACGTATCTAACATATAGGTCTCATTCGACATTATCAAATCACAGAAACCTACACATAATGATCAGTTAGCACCACATACCAACAAAATGCTTGAGATTTGCATTATACGTACTACTAGAATAAAAAATAGAGAGAACTAGGGAGATGGACATTCGACAATTTCATTGGGAACAACCCTAGTTTCGGTTTTCTTGAATTCAAAACGTTTGAAAAGTGTCCTTGGGAAATGAATCCAAGAGAGAAACCCATACCTTACTGTAGAATTGAATCTACGAAGATCACCCTGTTCTTTGCACGAAAAGCTTGAAGAATTGCCTTGAAATCGCCTAAGGAGAACCGAGAGTATTTTTTTCTATTTTTGGGAAATTCACCTAGAATTCTAAAAATATATTGGGCAGTTACTTAAGAACTTTTTAGGTATTTTAGGTGTATTTATAAGTCTTGATCCTATGTTTGAGTTCATAATTCAAAATCAAAATCCAAGACCTGAAATAGAATCCTCTAGAACTCCATTGAAGCTTCAAGCAAGGTAGGAGCTTGGAGCTTGCTTTCTCCATAAAATCTTCATCATTTACGTGGCTTTTCATCAATCAAGGTATGGTGTTTCATTCTTTGAATCTCTTTCTTCAAGGAGGCAAACTTCAAAGGCTTTTTGTTACGACCCTCAAAATGAAATGAGTCAAACTAGAGCTTTTAATATGTTTCATGAGTTAATAATGTGCTAAAATAGTGAATTTTTGTGTTTGAGGTCAGTTTGGTATCTTTTGAAGTCAAACGTCAACGGACGATCGACATTTTCAGAAACTAGCCTTGTGTGTGTACTAGTGTGTCCTTGTATATTTTACGTGTTTTTATGTGTTGTATGAAGTCTAAAACTTTTTAAAAAGACTTTAAATAGGTAAAATGAAGTATATAGGGTCAAAACTCACAGTTCCGACCCCCAAGGATCGCCCTAGGTGTCCACGAAGGGACCCCACCTTTGGCCAAGCAAGCTGCCAAAAGGCAGCAAGCAATTGCACTAGCAGGGAACCAGTTCGCGTCGCGGACTTGGTGCACCTATGGAAAAAATCTTGGTCTGCCACGCCGACTCCCCTGTCTCAAAATTTATTTTCAAAAATCTTGCAGGAAAAGCTCCGCATTGCGGACTTGTTTCTTGATGATAATTCCAAAAATTTAAGTGAAGTTTGACTTGTCTAAAAAGGTCCTTCTATTGTAGGGGTGTTTTGGGTACTTTTGGGGTGTGTTATTTATTGGTTTTAGGTCATTCTACACCCATTCACATACCAAAAAAAAAAAAACAAGCCCACAATTAGATATAAAATTTTTCCAAAACCCTGAGAAGTTTTTCTCTTCTAAAACCCTCTTAAGCCTCAATTGAAGGTCAAGGTCATGCAGCTTGGGCTATGGATGAAAACGGATTTCATATTCAATTCTCTTTGGTTTCTTCAGGTTAAGGTATGGTAGTTCATCCTTGACTCTTCTTTCATTGAAGGATCCCGTTCAAACACTTTTCAAAAAGGGTTTTCAAACTTTAAACTATTCTATTTTTTAGTCTAAGCATGGGTCTTGCATGTAAACGTTTCAAAGAATGTAACATGATATTATTCAATGTCCGTTGATGATTTTAAGGTTAAAAACTCAATGAACCGATGCTCATTCAATTTCTCATTTTTTGACTTATGAAGTGTATTTAATGGGCATGATTTGATAATGTTAGGACTATGGTTTTTCTTATGTTATGATGTGATTTATATACTTCCTTAAATGCTATTTTATGATGTATTGTTGGATAAATTGAGATGTAACACCCTAAAACAATGTAGGTTGAAAAAGAGCCAATCATGAGTTTGATGAGGTTCTAAAGTCCTAAATGTTTTTATAATTGTGTCTTTAGGCAGTGTATAATGTTTGGTGACGTTTGGAGGTCAAACGTCCAAGAACATCCATGATGTTCGGAAGGTGTGCCTTAGAATGTTCTTGTGTGTCCTTATATGTTTTGTCAAGTTTTACGTGTTCGTTTTGGTTGAAATTAATGTGGGATGATTCTAAGACCTAGATTACTATGTGTAGGGGTTCAAAGTACGGGTACGATTCAACCTACGACCCACAAGGGATACTAGAAGAGGACCTCATCGTTTTGACAGAAACTACCAAGACATGTTCAATTGACACCCTAGCATAAACGGACTGTAATCCTATTGACGGGCTTTCGTTTGCGGGTGTAGCTCAACCCTTAGTGGTGGTAGCTTAACCCCCAGGATGGAGCCTCAGTCCCTGTCACTACCCGTAAGTACACTCAAGAATATAGGGCAACCTTTGGGTCGATCCACGATGTACTTGACCTGTCGGAGGTCTAGTACTAGCCTGTTCGTATCATTCATTGCATACATGTATGAAAAGTAGTGCGAAATTAAAACATTTCACACAAAATAGTACTTCAAATTTCTTTCATTAAAACATAAGGAATATCCCTAAGTCTAAAGTCACTATCTTTGACACACGAGAACTTGGGACACAGACCATACAATCGAATATAGAAACTAGTCTATTACAATACTTGAATAAAGGAAATATAAAGATAGCTATGTCCTCGAGTCAAGACATGACATACTTCAACTTTTCTCGGAAGAATAAAGATACCAAGCTTTGCATCAAGACACCACTCACCTTCAACATACAACTTATGATATAAACAAAAGTATGGAATTACTACAAACACATGTACTAAGTATGGCATAACGAATAAAATCATGATAAACAGACATTTGTGAGAAATATGCTCTTTTTGACTTAAAACTCATACATAAGCATAAGAACCACAATTTAACACCAAACATCATATTTTAAGACACATTCCAAGTCATACTCCTATTTATAGAAAATTAGGCAACCTTACAATAACATTACAATAACATTGCAGTAAGCATATAAAAATCTCATCCAAAGTTATCCTAAGACCCACTTGAGTAGGACAAGAAAAGACTGCACATACACCCTATTCAAGATTACCTAAATTATCCTTAAGACTACTTAGGACAATATTTTTTCCAACTCACCTAAGTAAAACAAGAAGAGAACGCCCATACATCCTCTGCAGGCCTGACTAAGCAATCCTAAAAGCTACTCTAGATACTTGTATTTTCCTTTAATATACCTTTACTTAAGTCATTTAGTTCATTATGTTATTTAGAATACATTCAACACATAAGTACATTCTAATAATGGTCTTGGGTAAGACCTTGGGACTCACACACTAACATCTTCAAAGCCTAATCGTGCAATGTCTAGATAGCGTCCCATACCACTACCTAAACTTCTTAGAACTTCTCCAACACTAGTAGATATACCATATAATGAGAATAGGCAATAACCGACATAGACCATGTTAGCTATACATGGAATACAGAGTCATGAACCTACTCCGATGGAGGGGGTTCTACTTGCCAATGGTAGAACTAGGACACAACCCATGTAGGCACATTGTTAAGGAATACCAAGGGTTTCGTTGTTCTCTAATTTAATCTTAATTTAGAGCAACTTCACAAGCGTACTCACTCAGTGCTAGCCTTCATTCTCATAGATATTTCAATAAAGGAGTATATGAAGAGGTTCCATATCTAGTTTATAACAAAATAATAACACCTTATCAAAGAGGTCCCCTAGGGCTGCGTTACAATGGCAAAGAGGATAGCTCAATTATTATCCTAAGGATTATCTCATGTTGTTCCAGACAACCAACCTTAAGTCCATCATTCACACAAGAAGTATACCATTATTGCGTTCGACTTCAAGGATAGCATAACCTTACCACTACGCTTAAGGTTTCCCATAAAGGACTTTCTTAGCATCGTTCAAGGTATCATGTCATTCATGCATACAAGACTAAGAGGCTTTAACATCCTAAGTCAAGACGTATCAAATTCACATTCATACATGTATCAAGTAAGGGACACAAGTCAACCACACAAGACTACAATATTTCACTTAGCTGCTATTGCATGTTATTCTCGAAGCACATAGGAATAACTATTATCATCTATAAGTCATCCTATACACTACTATAACATCATCAATATAACCATCATAACCTCAAATATTTAAGTAGGAATAATCATGCATTAACTCTAAGACTAAACACATAAGGACATAGTCATAGTCTAATATGATCACCTAATAACATCAATAGAAGAACACATACTTTCACATTACTTAACATATAGGTAGATATGATCATGCTTCACATAAAACACTATAAAATTAATCATAATACTTCAAGTAGTGCCGACAAGGCCATGATCTTCATAATACACAAAGTAACGCCGACAAGGTAACATCATTCACATAGCACCTCCACCATAAGTGGACCATACCAATGATAACATAATTCAAGAGCTATTACATAAAATAAAGATAATTAGGGCAGCGTAACTCAAACCCATTCTCACCACTTCAATCCATAGCTAAATCATCCAATTCAATATCATAAGGCCCTTAACTATGGCCATGATTATATATTAAATACAAAAACCATAATACTCAATGAATCTAGGTCAATTCAATTAGATTTATCAATCTAATAAAGACTATACATCAATTAAATACAATTATTAAATTTATTCAATATCCTATAGAATACTACACTAGAATTCATAAACATTAAGACAATATCAAGTCAACCATAAAGAAGTCAAAAACTAGGGTCCATGAATTACATGTGTTCATAGGTTATTTATGTTAAATCATCTTATTAACATCAATATATAATGATTCAAAACATTTAATGCAAGAACCCATGGATAGATCATAAAATTGGACAAGTTCATCTTTAGAAAACATAGAAATCTCTTTGAATTTTGCGCTCCTTGATGATGAAAGTTTCAAGGATCAAAAACCATACCTCAATGATGTTAATCCACGAAATTGGTGAAGAATTACCACTCAAATTTCCAATCCAAGCTCTTCTTTGAGTTTTGACTTCAATAGAGTTCTAGAGAACTTCTTAGAGATTTTGGTGTTTTGATTTTGAAGAATGACTTCATCTAGGTAATTACGACTTATAAACTCACTTAAAATACCTAAAATACCCCTAAGTAACCTCCAAAAAATGTTTTTTGGAACTTTGGGTGAAATTACCAATTCATCCTCCAACTTAACAGTTAACCTGCGAAATTGGAGGGCCTTTAACGACTGGTCCGTCGACAGACCATCTCCCCACCAATGGACCGTCCACCTGGTCCATTGTTTCGGTTTGAGACTAGTAATTGGATGGCCATATTATACACTCTTCAGACTTGACGAACGGCCACCAACGACGGGGCGTCGACCAGCCTACTGGTCGTTGATTGCCTTAGTCGATTGGTGCTGGCCTAGACAACATTTTTCTCTTTGAAGGGTCCTTCCTCAAAGACCCTTGGTTGATCCTTGGGCAGTTTCACCCGGACTTTTCCAACCCGAATATGATTTTATACTATTTTATGACCTCTTATATCCATTTCATTCAAAACAAACACGTAAAACTTGATAAACCTTGCGAAGATACACAATGTCATTTCAAGGGAAACCTTTCGACTGTCATGGAGGTTCTTGGACGTTTTACCTCCAAACTTCATGAAACTTGACCAACTGACTCTAAAAACAATATTAATTCATATAAGGACCTCATAAGCTCATGAAACACACATATAGGTACATAACAACACATAAGGCACAAAGGTGACTAGTCGTCAAACGTCTTAGTTGTCCCTTGACGTTTGACTTCCAATGCACCTAAATCTTTAGAAACTGCCTCATTACAACATTCTAGACCATTTTAGCACCTTATAACCTCATTATAAACATATTAGTCTCTAGATACACCAATGTCGTTTTAGAGATATAACAGCTCACACACGCTTAAATGGATGAATGAAGTTAATGAATGAGAATGGGGGAGTTTTGGGGTGAACACTCTTCGTGAGTTGAGATGAACGGTTTAGTAGCAACCTCACTATTTCCAAACAGCTTTATAATGTAGGTTGGATGATGTATAGTCTTCGTGAGTTGAGATGTGGTGTCCAATAGTTATCCCTAGACCTTTAGTAATGAATGGTTAAGAGTCCATGGGGGAGGTATGCTTATCATCGAGAGGATTTGAAGAAGGAGTGGTTACACTTCGTGAGTTGAGATGTTGTATGCAATGTACCTCTTGAGATGAGTACTCCTCGATAGAAAGAGAACGAGTTACTTAGAATCAATATCCTTATCCCTTAACTATGCTACCGCATAGGTCTAGCGATTGGAGAATCCATGTAAAGGCTAAGAGAATGACCATACTCTAGGCAAGTGGGGACCCCTCATCAGATTGAGGTTAGTGTCGGTATTCCATTTCTAGCTGTCATGGTCTATGTAGGTTAAAGATGATTCCCACAAAAGAACATAATGAATTATGTCTTCTAAAGAGTGTACTACATAGGGTCGGTGGTGGTATGAGACGCTATCTATGCATTGCACAAGTAGGCACTTGAAAGGGGAGTGTTGGTGTGTCTTTATATTCAATGAATGAATGAGTCCTTATGTAATGAAAAATGAAGTTATGTGATTTAATGGCTAATGTTAAGAATGAATGTTAAGGTTAAGTCTTTTATTATGAAGTTTATTGTCTAGTTATAGGAATGTGGACTTGTTACCAGTGGAAAGTAAGCCTATAATGGGTGGTCTTCAAGATCACTTAGGTGTGTATTGAATGGATTGTATGCATGATTCCTTCATGTCTTACCTTAGTGAATATTAGGATAACCTTTGTTAGGGAAACATCTAAGGAAATGAGTTCACTATGAGTTGAAGGTTGTGTTCACTTTAATGCTTTTTGGTTTAGTGTAATGTCCTCTTAAGTTCACTGCAAGATGGTCATTTGTACTAAAATTATGGAAGCCTTATTCTATTAGCTAAATGATGATTTAAATGTTGTTTTACTTCTATATTCATGAAGGTTTTTACTTACTTTGCATGAAAGTAATTTCTACTAAAATGTCATATTTTTACATGATTTTGCATTTGCCATACTTAGTACAATGTTTGTACTAGCCCCATAATTTTATATACTCTATATGTATAGGTCAAATTCTAGTGAAAGGTTGAAGGAAAGCTTGGGAATCTACCCTCTCAAGATTAAGTATGTCCTCATATATTCGAGGGCATAGTCCTTATTTCTTTCGTTCTTCATTAAGATTTGTATAAGACTTACTATGTATTTTCTTTCAATGTAAAGGGCCGTTTCCCTAAGATAATTAAGTTGTGTATTTAAGTTGCCTTGTGACGACAATACTACTCCATAGTATTTATAAAAGATATTTTATTATTATTATTACTTCTCGTAAAAACTTTTTAATTCCACACTACGTTTCATCTCTTATGTATGTAATGATAGCAAAAGGATTGTAAAAGACCTCTGAAAGGTCAAGTAAGCAATTGTCCCGACCCAAAGGTTGCCCTAACTACTAAGGCGTACTTGCAGGATGTGACAAGCATGGTATTAGAGGATAAGTTTTGGGAAATATTTTAGGGTCTAAAACTTTCACAAGCCACGTCTAATAGAGTCTTGTTCATCGGTGTGAGTCGCGACACACCCATGTGTGAGAGGGCATAAGGCGATAGAAATTTCACTTTCTTCATTATTCTAATTTTGTGCATTAGAGTTGAGTTCTATAAGATATTCTTCTGAACCACTTCTCTTGTGTTTATTGGGCATGAATACAAGGAGGACACCCGCTAGAAGGGAAGGGGGAGGGGTAACTAATGAGAGGATCCCTCCCCGTGGTGAGAAAGTCCCGATACTTTCCCCAGAGGAAGTTCATGAGAAGGATCTCCCTCATATTCCCCAAGAACCTCATGGGCCTCAAGTACCCCAAATGACTCTCATGCCTCAAGGTCCTCGAGCTCCCTATGTTGAAGGTGATATGACTAATGCAGAGCTAAGGGATGCCTTATGGATTTGACCCAACTCATGACCACTTAATCTAATGTCGTCACTAACCACTTGGCTGCCCAATCTAACAAAGGATGTGGACCTCAACCTAATGCAAATACTCCCACTTCAAGAAATTGGGATTTCATGAGGATTAACCCTCCTACTTTTCATGGCACTAAGGTGGAGGAAGATCCACAAGGCAATTTGGATTAAATATACGAGGTGGTAAATTCTATGAGTGTGACTCCTTGAGAGAAAGCGTAATTAGCCGCTTATCAACTAAAAAATTTGGCACAAGTGTGGTTTGAGCAATGGAGGGATGAGAGATCCTTAGGTGAAGGTCTCGTAGATTGAGAGGCGTTCAAAGTGGTTTTTCTTGATAGGTTATTCCGCTTAGAGTGGAGGGAGAATAAGATGGTGGAAATTATGAACCTTCAACAAAGGGGAATGAGTATGAAAGAGTACTCTTTCAAATTAGCCAAAACTCTAAGTATGCCCCAACCATAGTAGTAAACCCTAGTGCTAGGATGAACAAATATGTGATGGAGTGTCTAGTTTGGTGGAAAAAGAATGTCATACTATAATGATCCTTAATGATAGGGACATCTCTAGGCTCATGGTTTATGCACAAAAACATAAGGAATCCGAAATTATGGAGACAAGGCAAGATGAAAAGATGCCTACGTTCGATGAACCAAGTAATAAAAAATCTAAGAAGAGATTCTATCACCAAGAGTCTTCCATGGGAAACATGGATAGGGACCAAAACCAAAATTCCCAAGGGTTTGGCCATACTTTTTAGAATTCTGGATGTGCTTCTTGTGGGATGCAACATTTAAGTAAGTGTTTTGTCGGAACGGATGATTACTTTTGATGTGGTAATAAGGGTCACAAGATGAGAGACTGCCCTAACCCCAAGGCAAAAGTGAAAGAGGTCAACCAAGCTTCTCAAGGTGGTCCGGATCCTAATTCTCCTAAGGGCAATCGTCTTTTTGTACTCGGGACTAAGTAAGGGACTAATATAGATTAAAAGCCCCGGTAAGTCTCAATTCTTGTTGGTTGTTGTGTTTATGTTATAAGATAAGTTTATATTGTCTTGTCTCATATTTTGTCATGCCTTCGTGTTAAAATTGCCTGAAAGATGAATTCATGAATTTTGAGCATGCTTCAATGTTAAGATGTTGGCATTCACTGTAAAGAATTTCAAAATTTGACTTAATTGTATTTTCATGAGTAACGGTTTCATTGTGTAGAAATGATATGTATGAGCATGCCTAGTGTTGTAGAATGTAGTTCCTCCATAAATGAAGAAATGAGAGTGTGTTTTGAAGTGTGGAATTTATTTCCAAAAGTTGCTTGTGTTGCTAGAAAAATTCTTATCAATGCGTGGTGGTGTTCCTTCTGAGTTTGGTGCATTGACAATGAATGTTTGACCTTGATGATATGTTCTATATGCTACTATTTCAGTCCTTGGTGTCCTTATATGTAACGACCCGAGGGTATACCCTAGAAGTTATGGTATCCTCAAATTGCCACACGGTGTCGTCGACCTCTCAGAGGTCTAAGACAAGCCCTTAGACATCTTTCATTGCACAATCATAAAAATAGTGGAAATTTTAAAACTTTTTATAGCACATAATATGCTAGAAAAAATTTCTCATATATATATAAAAAGTTCATATTACATAGTTAGACTGTAAGTCTCTTTGCCATCTTAAGACACAACTAAATAGAATAAAATAGGGACACTACCGTTACAACATAAAATATAAATCTAAGCTATTAAATTAACTTAAAGAAACATCTTGACATAGGCAATACTTGAATCATAAGGGTCCCTTTACTTGAACTTTGGATATCTATCAAAGCTCTTTTTTTAGGAGACATCCTCTAGACATCACCACCTACCTGTTGTGTAAAAAGATGAAGACGAATGTTATTAGTACGAGAATGCACTAAGTATGGAAACCATGCAAAAACATGCATTTAAAGAGGAACCATTTAGAAGGCTCTTTCCTTCATACTTCATAGCATCATATAAAGACTCTTTCCTTTACTATAACCTTAGTCATAACTCGTTTAGTTCATATCATTGGTAAACCACACTCATAACATCTTCACAAGCTTACTTGTGAAATGTACACATGGAGTCATATAAACCCACATATACTAAGTAAACCCAATTAGAAGCCATAAGTGCAATTCACATGCATAGTCATAATTCATATCTTAACATAAAAAGGTCACTTAACATGCATTCATACAAGTCATACATAACATAAGTCTTTCCTTCATAAGGTTCTCCAATCCTATCCTTTCTTGAAGTTATCTAATGCCTTATATAAGTATGGTCCATAGTCCTCCTATACCAAGTAAAATTCTAAAGGAATTTAGATTAGAGTTCATATTATTATCTTATTTAATTATTAACCTTCAGGAGACATAGCCATAACTGACATAGACCATGTGAGCTACATGGAATCCGGTGTTCTACTCCCACACCAAAATGTAGAGGGTTAACACATGTCGAAGGTGTAACCATTCGTACATAGCTATTCTAGATGGAAACAATAAGCTATAATCGACGGGGGCACGTAGTTATGGAACATGGAGATTTCTTCTAGAAACTTGACTTACTAGCGTGGAGGTTTCAATCTCATTGAGACAACATATATGTTGGGAACCCGGACTTGCTAAACGTGAATGTTCTCTTTGTGGGAAGACGGACTTACTAATGTGAAGCTCCCACTCTCATTTGTCATGTTCCATCGGTGCTATGCTCTAACTCCCTTTTTAAATATATTTAAGCCTTTAGTATATAAATTCATAAAGAAGGCTTTAGGAGCTTGCTCTTTCATACATCATATAGCTCAAAGGATTCTAAGATGAGAATGTTCTGTCATCATAAGGATCGCTTAATGTGAGAATGTTCTTTCACATATTCATACAAGCATGCCTCATGTGTGTGTCATATAATGTAAGATCTACCTTCACATAACACCTCTAATAACACATGTTCATAACTTAATTAATCAGACACTTACATGCATAAAAATAGTTAATAATGCATAGGAGAACTACCCTTTCATTAGTCATCATGAATCTATCCTATTCATAGTAATGTATGAAGTGTGTGTGTATATAGGTCAATATGATCACATAATGGCTATCATGTAGTATTGAGGAAGCCACCCTCTAAAGACCTCAACACATATACAACATTCTTCAAGTCTTGACTCAAACACATCTAGAGTATTAAAGACTATTGACTACACACACTCTCATGACATCATAGGAGATAAGTACATATTCAACAATAGAATAGAACACTCCTACCATACTTTGATTTCACATTCATATAGGTTCATATATGTAGGGGTCATGCCACAAGGATATTTTTCATCACTAGCTATATAGAACACCTAACCCTAACATGATCATCACACATATGCATATAACATCATCCCCACACCTAGGTCATGCAACTAGTTTTGAGGGCTATTCATATACTTCACATAACATCAATTCACTTAGAACATGATATTAGAATCAAGGCTAAATCCTTCAACTTCCTAAACATGTACATTATCATATCAATTCATATTGCATCTAATCCCTTTCAAGTCCATGATCATATCACATAAACATGTACAAAGAATGTAAACACCGCTACTATAAGTGGACCATACCAATTAACACAATTCAATGTACATTCTAGGCTAATTAAAAGAAATAGGTCAACTTACCAAATCTCCAAGCCAATGATCACCTTTGATCATTCCTCCACAATTCATATTCAATTGATATAGAAATTAATAGCAATAAGTAACTCAATACAATCTAATCACAATTCCAATAAACATGAAATCAAGATCACAAGACTTACATTATATGCTAATTTGAGAAATTAAGACGATCATGGGTTATTCAGAAAATTGGATAGAAATTAATCATAAAATTAGTAGCTAAACATATATTCATCATAATAATGCTTTTGAAATCAATTTGAGAATGAACCCACGGCTAGATTGAAATATAGGATTTTTGACTTAGAATTTTGTTTTGAAAACCTTTGAAAGGACTCCATAGATGAATGGTTATCTTGAGATGAAGGATCACCATACCTTATAAATTAAGAAGCCCTTGAAAATCTGAGAAGGTAGATCCAAGATTCCAACTCCATAGCTTGTTCTTGAGCTTGGTCTTCAAGGTAGGTTTTGGGGTTTTTTGTAAGAGAAGAAAACTTTGGGAATTTGATTTCTTAATGGGTATTGGGGTTTTGTCTTGGGAAAGGGTTTAAACAGGTACTAAAATCAGTTAATAAAACTTCCCCTAAGTTACCAAAACACACACACACACGAAATGGGACTTTTAGACATGTCAAAATTGACTTAAAAACAACGCAACCGGATCTGGGATTGGGTTGCGCGTCGCGGGGCAGCCTCCCAATCCTGCCCCAAATAATTTTTGGGACAGTGAGGTGTGTGATAGGCGCGCGTCGCACAGGGAATGTATAAATCTTGGACCTTGCTCGTTGCCTTGGGCAGCCTCTTCTCCAATGTTTGTGTCCTCCTTAAGGGCCCTTCGGGTGGTTCACTGTGAGTCGTACCCGAACGTTTTGACCCTTAACACATATATCAGGGTACTAGGGTCAACTGCACTGGTTCTCAACTCTAAACAACACATAAAATCAAGCCAAACATACAAGGACTCGCTAGCACATCTAAAAGGCTAACTTTCGAATCTCTTGGACGTTCTTGAACGTTTGACCTCCAAACTTCATGAAACTTAACACACTTCCTATAAAAATCATTACAACTGATATAAGGACCTCAATAGACCATGAAACACAAATAATCACAATAAAACACCTAAGGCCCTTTGGTGACTAGTCGTCGAACGTCTTGGTCGTCCCTTGACGTTTGACTTCCAAATAACCTCAAATCAAGTATACATACTATAAAACACTTAATGAACATGTTATTAACCATTTTAGGCACATGTGAGGCTCTAGCTACCTTAGTTCATTTTTAGGGCGTGTCAATACTCCCCCACATAGAACAACATTCGTCCTCGAAAGACACTAAAACATTTTAAACACATTAAAAGAATTAATGACTTTCATAGCAGCTCACAACACTTCAAAATTTTATCACATAAAAGTCAATTCACAAAACTTACGAGTAACACCAACTTCATTCTAGTATGCATTTAAGGCAACATAATCAAACAAGGACTACTTGTATAACTCATTTCATGCATACATACTTCTTTCTATTCACTGCCATTTGGAGGAACTACCTTCTCCAACCTTGGGCATGTTCATTATTTCATCACAAAGTTAAACATACTATGGATTTCAATTGGACACTTAGGCATAATCCACACTTCAACTCATGAAAAAATTTCAACACTTCATATAGTTGCACAAGAATCATGAATACGGTAGATTAACTACAATTATTTAGTCTAGACATAATACCATCAAGGTTATATATGACATTACCATGCTTAGATTTGTTCAAGGAGGAACTACTTTCTCTTATTCACATTATATGCACATGACATCATAGAGTTCATATAAAAGCAATACATACAAGTTTGTTAATTCATACTAAGGAGGATTTCTTTACTCCAAATCACATTATGCTTATATTCCCTTACTTATGAAATTAACATGGAAGGTCACACCAAGCACATCACAACTTTGGGAAGTAAATTTACAGCTTTCTATTTCTAGCACATCACTAGATTTCATAAATATGCATCATTTAGGGAAATCTTTCACAATTTATAGGCATACCAAAAGACATAGTCTAGAAAAAACATCACTTCTCGAGAGTAAGCCTATAATAACACTTCCCAAATCTCAAAAGTCACACATTTTTCAAAGAGACTCATCTTATCTCACTTAAAGGCAACTCAATTTCTCATTGAGGGGCCAAACACCACACATAATAAGGGACATCAAGCATGCCCATTTAGCTATCTCATGAAATTAAATTGCACATTTATCATATAGGATACACAACAACATGAGAAACATGCAAATATATAAAAAAAATATTTTTCATGCAATAATGACCTTTCATAATATGCATAATATAGTGTCATTTAAGACATGCATCATCTTATGCGAGACTTCTATCATGAACAAGCTACTTAAGAACACTTTGGTTTCAAGCTTGATTAAGAATAGAAGGAAAAGATAGGGATATCTACAACCTTACTACTCAAATCAGCCTCCCCCACGTAGGATAAACCTATTTAAGAGAAACTCATCTCAACTCTAGGGGAATTTTATCTTACCATACATATTAACTAAGTACATCATACCTCTCTTGGGATCTTTATGAACAACCCTTCTTACCATCACTTCAAACTAATTTTAAACCTAGAGAAGTTCAAGGGAACTTAACATAGGGACATCAAGGGCACTTAAAATATCATCTATACACATTATCCCCCGTTTGGGCTAAGCCTAATCACATCATGACCTTAAACACCAAGGTCAAGGCAATCAAAACCAACCTACGAGGGTCATCACTTTTGGTGGAACTTTCCAACCAAACATGCTTATATTAGGTAGTCTTAAGGATTATTTAGGTGTGCTTGAAGAGGGTGTATGGGCGGTGTCTTCTTGTCCTACTTAAGTAAGTCTTAGGATAACCATTGGTAGGAGGGTTTTATGCATATGTGGTTTGAAGTAATGTTAATACTATATTGTGGATTCTTGTAATGTGTCTTATATGTGCGTATGTTGACTTGAAGGTGCTTTGTTGTACTTATGTTATAAGGTTTTCTCCCAAAAAGACCGTGGAAGAATACTTTAAAGAAAATATCCCTTTAGCATGGTTTTATTGCATATCACCATACTTAGTACATTCTAATGTACTAATTCCATATATTTTCTTATCTCTAAAGGTGTAGGTGGCAATGGAGAAGTGAAGCTTGGATATTCGCATCCTTTAAAGCATCTTTTTCTATGTCCTCAATTGTTTGGAGCACATAACAATGTTTAGCTTTTATATTTGAAATACATTGTATTAGAGATTTTTATTTTTATTTTGTTTATGTATGGGCAGTGACCCAAGATATTCGTGAGTCTACGTTGGCTACAAGAGATTTAGTTCTTAACATTATCTTCTTTTACCTTAATTCCTTTACCTCCAAGATCTAGGGTATGTTCCCGGGTCGGTACATTAACATTATCTTCTTTTGCCTTAATTCCTTTACCCCCAATATAACCTTAGTAACACGTAGTGCAATGCATAAATATTGTCCCATTCCACTATTCATACTCAAGCTTAACCTTAAGGTCACCAAAGGTAGACATTCATACAACCTTCATTAAACTAAGCATATACATTCATATAAGCATGGAATATCATGTAACACATACTTCACATATGAACCAACATAATCAATGAATTACATATCAGACTCATTCCAAGACAACACATAAGTCAACACTACCAATAACATCATACGAGGCAATAGTCAACAATAGCATACTTGGACTTCACTTCATAAAGACATCAAAAACCTTATTCATATTCCCAATCAAAGCCTACTAGTGTAATGTACATGTGAAGCCCCATAACCTCACACATATTCAGTAAATCCTAAAGGAGACTACAAGAATATTATTTACTTCATACATCAACATGACAAGTATAGAAAATTTCATACACACAAAGTAAGACCTTCATCATAATGTCAATAAGACGAACATTATGCATATAAAATAAGACCTCATCATATAGACACAATATATCCATACTATTCATATTATCATAACAAGTGGGTTAATACCATAATATCTTGCATAAAAGACATATACATATACATATACATATAGAACACCTTCCTAGAACGCCCCTCAAGAGTTACTTGCGCAATGCATAGGTATGTTCATTACTCTCACCTACACTAGGAAACTTCCCTTAGGTGATCCTACTTAGGGTTCATTACTTTACATCCATTGTAAACTGTACATTCGGGAGACTTTTCCTTAACCGACACTAGACTATGTGAGCTAAACATAGAATCTGGTTTCATTGAACCCCAAACTGAAAAGAAGTGCTCTACTTGCAAAGGTAGAACATTAACAGCATGATATCATATTAGGTGGATCCAGTTGCTAGGACCTATGGGAGAAACATAATTACGGAACTAGGAGATTTATGATTGAAACCCTGTTTATGCCTATTGTGCATTGTAGTTTCCATCTCATGAGAACATTGGTGAACCTACCTTTCCTTTGGGAACGAACACCCCTCATTGTCAAGTTCACTAGGTGCTAAGCTAAGTTCCTTTTATTGAAAAACCTTTATTAACATTACTTTATAATAATAGGCTATAGGAGATTAATTACTCATATTCATAGCTCATAGTTTATAGATGAGAATGTCGTTTCATCAACCTAACTCCTCTGAGAAAACCTTTCACATGGACATAGCATATTCAATAACAATCTAGTTTAGAGTACAATTGAGAATACCTTTCAAAAGACCATACTTTACTAGATTATGACACATGCTTCAATTATGCATTCATGTGTGTGTATGTGTACTTATATGAGGAAACCTTTCACATAAACACATTTAGTCATCACACATCTTCATACTTCATCATATCATATACTTTACATCATACCATATTCTTCATATTCATAGATTAATTATGCATTCATATTCATGTACATATAGATGCCACCCTAGGAATTATTCGGTAAAGGTACACATGTGCAATTTATAGGCAAAGTCCCATACCCTTGCCTATAATAGTACACCTATGAAGTCATCCTAGTTAAGATACATTATTATACTTTCATGAACATATAGTTTCCAAGCATAGTAGGAGACATTGGTACATATGAGAACTATCCTTTCATTGGTCACCATGAACAATTCCTACTCATAGACATGCATGGAGTGTGTGTGTACATTGGTCAACATGATCACATAATTGCAGCAACATGTATTTAGGGAGCCACCCTCTTTAGATCACAATACACATTCATATCCCTCAAGTCATGTACAACTCACATATAGTGTATTAGGGACTATAGACCACACACCATCATTTAGCATAAGATACAAGACATCTTCATCATTTGAATGTAAGACTCATAATCATTCTTAATGCCACACATTCATATAGAGGAACATAGGTATGCGTGATGCATCAATGTTACTTCATATAAATTAATCATGTAGACAACTCCTAACACTAACAACATCATTCAATTGTCATACCATCTTTAACGCACCCTAGATCATGAACTAGCATTGGAGACTCGGCATACAACATCATAGGTGTGATCATCATAACAACACATCACAATACAGTTGTATTCAAGTCCATTATAACATCACATATAGAATAACAAGAAAGTAAACACCGCCACAGTAAGTGCACCATACCAGAGAATGTTAAATTGTTCAATTCTATACAAAGTAGAGGATTCTAGGCCAACTTACCAATTCTCCAAGATTTTATCATCGTTTATCAATTCCTAATAATTCATAATCAATTCACATAAAAAAAATAGTAGCTATAAACACATTATAATAACCGAAATCACAATGTATTAACATCTCAACAAGATCACGTTACCCACATTATAGGCTAAATAGAGAATTTAGATGGATCATGTGGTATTCATAAAATTGAATTGAAATTCATCCTTAAATAAGTATATAATAGTAATACATCATAATAATGCTTTTTAAATCAATTTGAAAATAAACCCATGACTAAATTGAAAGATAGACAATTTGATCATGAAATCTTCTTTGAAAAACTTTGAAGGAACTCCTTAGATGAATGGTCAACTAAGTATAAAGGATCACCATATCTTACTACATAATAAGACCACGAAAAATTGAAGAATAAAGCATAAGAGTCCATTCCCCAAGTAGTTCTTGAGCTTGATCTTCAATGAAGGCTTCTACAGAGTTTCTTTTGAGAGGGAAAGGTGAAATTTGAAGAATTAATTAGGAATGTATTTTCATCTTATTAACAAACTTAAAATACCTAAAATAATCCATTATTACCGTCCATACTCTATTTGGAACGTGAGGTGAATTTCCCATTCAACCCTTTAAGTTGGCATCACCTAGGTAGAAACTACAGTTCCATCTATGGAGGGCAGTCGACGAAGCGTCATCTGGTCGACGAAGCGTCATCTAGTCGACGAGCCATCCTGATACTTCATCATTTTGGACATAGTCTCCCGTTATGGGGGATGATCTCACACACCTATGTGTGTAGCAACGCCCCCAATTAACGGGGAGTCGTCCATAGTACGGGCTGTCGTTTCATGGGCGTAGTTTGGAGGCAGTGTCTAGGCAGCGTTTAGGTCCTCCTCAAGGACCCTTGGTTGGTCCTTGTGGAGTTGTGCCTGGACGTTTATACCGTAAATACACTCGTATACATGTTAGGTTCCTGTCGTATAAATTTGAGCACCAAAAAACATGTAAATTATACCAAGGTACACAAGAACAAACTAGCACGTCCAAAGGCTAACTTTCGAACGTTTTGGATGTTCTAAGACGTTTGACCTCTAAACCACTTCAACTCAATCATACATGGTCTAAAACACTTTATTGAATATTTATTAACCTTTTTAGGCACATGTGAGGTTCTATACACCTTAATTAATTTTGAGGGTCCCTACAATATCTTCCACATGTGAACAATCGTCCTCGAATGACACTTGGAATATTGGAACATTTTAAAAACTTTCAAGGACTCAATGACCTATAGATAATCTCACAAAGTCCAACACATTATCACATAAAATTAAATCCACCAAACATACAAGAAACACCAACTTCATAACATTATGCATTCAATGCAACACAAGCAAGAAAAACATTCATTCACTTACTCTTTAATGTATCAAACACATAGGTACTTCTCATGTTCATAGGAGGAACATCCTTCTCTTAATCATGACATGGTATTTACATATCATTTCATTAAGGCTCAACATGTGACAAACTTTAAATCACACATAGGTAGATTCAACATCATCACTCAAAAAGCAAATAAGCAAGTCCTACAAAATGCACATAGACTTGAGTAATGTAGATCAATAAGGATCAATAGGTTTAGCTTCCTCAAATGCGTATTTTATGTCAATAACGGATGAATAACCTTGAATTTCAGGTATTTTTAATTTGAGGCAAAGCATGGACACTACTTAGCAAAAAGGAACAAGAAGGCTGAAAAGAATGAAGAAATGGAGACCCGAGGATCGCCAAGTCCACATGGAAAATCACCAACAAGCCTGAAGATCGACTTTTGCTTTAGTATTCTGCACATTGCAGAATAGTTATGCGAAACAGTACTGTGTCGCCCAATAGTCAAAAGAACGACGATGTTGTACACTAGCACAAGAAAGTGATAAGTATACAAAAGGGCGAATTTCAAAGTTGATCAGCGGTTCCACTAATGTCACCGAGTGATCCTTCGGAACACAAATCTTTGAAAACTATAAATACTCGCTGAAGAGTTTTAGTTTAGAATCGATTTATATAGAATTTTAACATATTTTTAATATAGAACTTCTTTTTTTGAGCTCTAAATTTGGGAAGGCTTTTTGCTGAACTTTAACATTCAAAGAGTTTCCTCTTCAAGGATCTGGACTTGGGTCTCTTGGATTCTTCACTTTTTACTTGTATAAAGACTTAAATCTTAATATGAATTTTAATGCAACCTCATTTTGGTATAAGTTTCTCTATCATATACATGTGTAGCTAAAATCGATATTCTTGGGGTGTGATTTTGTGAATATGAATTAAATAAGTTGGGTATTGCTTGCTGATAGTTTATTCGTAGTTTAAATGTGATTTCGTTTAGTAGTTTGTGGATGAATTTAATGAGGTTGTAGTTGCAAATATAATATCATATATATGTTTTCGGCTTGCTAAAGAGAGAGGTCGTGAAACTAGGACTACTAAATCGATTGTCAGTGGGAGGGGGTCGACATAAGGTTCAGCTCCAGAGAGTGAACCCTAGTCTCATTCCCACACACTTATCTCGAGAGAGTGAGTTGGCTAAGGCGACAGTTGTTCTTCATGCAACAAATGGGTGTTCGAGAGGAACCCATATTAAATGGGGTAAGTGTCTTGAGAGAGATCTTATCCCCGTTAAAGTCTAGCATATTCACAAATTTTCTTTGAATTTTCTATCAAAAGCATATACCCAATAATTTAGTTTATCCTCCATTCCCGTCACAACCCAACAATCCCCCTTTCCTTGTTAGAACTCTTTGATAATTTTTGCTATTTTTTGCTTATCAGTGAGAAACCCCCCATTGATAATTGATGCTTACATCACCCCTTGATTTATAATGTTGTTACTTTATAATATTTTTAACTACAACTAATTAGAAATTAATTCTAGATTTATATGAATCTTCAAAACCGCTCCCTTAAAACACGACCCCAACCCTTGGTTGGATTTCTATACAATGAAAGATAGTTGACCCATTCACTGAAAGTTGTGTATTGATTATTTAAACATATAAATGGTGCCACTGCCGGGGAGTGGTGTTATTTGAGAATATTTAAATAAGTAGATTTCTTGCTCCTCTTAGTTGTAGTTTTACTATCATTATTTGAGGATTGCTTTGCTTTTTTGAGTATTGAAGTAGGGAAATAAGGATTGATAATCATTATGGGTACAACATGGATCATCCCCTTAAGAAACTATTAAAATTTTGGGACAATCTGCAGACATTTCAAGAATTAGAGGATGAAACAATTCAGGAAAAGTGGCTGAAGTTTTAGGCGGTACTGAAATGATGCCAATTTTATGGGATGAATGACAAAGTCACCAATGGAGTTCCTCTATAGGGTATTTGGACCCGTAAATGGAAGTATAGTCCATCAACTTTGTGCGGGCGGTATGCTACACCAGCCCTACAAAGTTGTCGCAAAACATCTTGATGGCATGGTAGAAGCCAACAAGAAAGCCAAATATAAACAAGAGTGGGATGCACTAGTAACTCATAAGGATGCTATATCCAACCGAGTCGTGGAGTCGGAAGTGAAAGCTATGGAAAAAGGAAAGCACTTTACCGTTCAAGAGTGTAAACATGGGAAGAAGCATGGAGGTGTCAAGGATGATGAAGTCCTTTCACCTATCCAGAATTAAGGAACAAGACAATAAGTTGAAGGAGATGAAAGAAAACATTAAGATGTTGAATGAAACGTCTACCTCAAACTTTATGACTATTTTGCTAGAGGATTCTCAAATAACCCATTTGATGACAGGTCGATATCCACCGCTCGCCAAGGACTCACCTAACTACACCATGGATGACTTTGAGGATGAAGAATAATTGTTGACTTGCGTAGTGCCGCAATTTTGACTAAGGCGCTGTTTGATAGGCAACCAAAAGCCCCTTATCATTTCATATTTGCGTAATGGTACAATAATTGTGAGTTTTTTGTAGTGGTTGAAGTGTAAGAAGTGTTGTAAAAGTGCAATCTCCCCCTCATCCGCCTTTTGACTCAAGACAACTTTGAAAAATTAGATTCTGTAAAACGCGACAAGCCTAGGGAATTATTCGAGAATCGCCGACAATGTCAGGAATCATTATGTTTTCGACCGTTGAACTTCCAAATATATTGTGAATTTCTATAGAACTCGGTGAAGTAAGTGATTGCTCAGTGAAAAGCCGAATATCTAAGAAATCACAACTATTGTAACAGAATGGGCCGGAACTTTACTATTTGCGAGCACAAGGTTTAAATTATCACAGTGATTCACTTTTATACACTTTCATTACTCCGAATGCACCTTCTCACATTAATTTCCGTATATTCCTACATTACGTAAGTGTTTTAGAAATCGATTTATGCTCAAAACATGGATTTCATTTCTACATGTGTATTCAACTTTAAATTGGTCGACACAAAAGGTGTGTTTCTATATCCCAAATTCCCCTCAGCTAATTTTGAAATCAAATTCAATGATATTATGGTGCTGAAGTGAAATAAGGGCACCTCAATAGAACTACTTTGTGCTTATTGCAAAAATTTGTGTGCTTCTAAACCTTAAAATTGGTCATATTAGAAGGGGTTGTGCTTGCATTAGTAAGATCTTGCTTAATTTTAACTTTTTGCATAGTTAGATTAGGGTTTCTTTGAAGCATTCGAGAAAGTAGGTTAAAATTAGGAACGTTGTGTTACTTAGCAAAGCTGTGTAGAGCTGGTGAACCACATAGTGGTCCGATTAACGTCTCCACTCGCCTTATTTTTAGTGCTAAATGTTTTGAAGGACTCAAACTTGAAAGAAAAGATATTACAAGACCTAAAGTCGTTAGAAGAAACATGCCTCCCCGACAGATGGAGCAACTACTGAACCAGGATTATTCTCTAGCTCCCGGCGTTGTGTTATTTGCATTTGAGGACAAATGGTTTTATTCATGGTACAGTGAGTCTTACCCTTGTGTGCTACTCGTGAATCATGTTTTGTTTGAAAATTTGGGTTGTGAGGTATAATTGACGTTTTATATGCTTATGTGGATTTTTGAGCTTTTGGATCTCTTTTTGTTATATTGAAAAATAATTTTTACCCTTCCAAAAAAATTTAAATTTTTTGCCACCTCTTCCATGCACTTGAATGTGGACGTTCCTTGGCGAATTTGGGTCTAAGTCTCGTTCAATACCGATGACTTGAATAGTTCTTGCAATCGAATAAACATGAATGTATGGATACAATGAGACCAAATTAAGTTGCATATACAATGTTGAATTCTTTCCATCTTATTATCATCGGCAAAGAATCAAATTAATTTTCTTGTGATGACAGTTGCACAATACCAATAATGTGGAGTCTTTTTCAATGTTAGTATCGATACCGTGTGTGATGAGCTTACCTTGACTCATGCATTACAACACCTACAATTTGCCCTGTTGGTCCAACTTATTAAATAAGCCTTTCCTTTTATATGATCTGAGGCAATTTTGTAGAGTGTGAGCCAATTTAACATATACCTCTTTTATGACCTACATTGTGTGTGTGTGAACCTCCTATGAACACCCTTTGAGCCTTACCTTTCTTTGGAATAAACTTAATGAAACAAAACATTTCTTGATCAATTTCCCATAATTCTCATGAATGTTGGTCTTTTTGAAATAGCAAAATTAGGCCAAAAGCCTAAGTTGGGGTGTGGTGAAATTAAATGGGAAATATAGGGGTTCAACAAAATCCCTTCCATCCATTATTAAGAAAAATGGAACCCCTCCATATAAAAAAGGGGAATATATAAATAAAAAGAATGAATAATAAATAGTTATGAAATAAATTTGAAAAGTACAAAAACAAAAGGGGTTTCCAACACACTATGGAAAAGTGAATAAAGGGTTGAATTGTGAGAACTAATGGACATTATGAAGGAAAGGAAAGGAAGTGTTGTAGGCACCACATTTCATGAGGATCATATTCACCAAGCCTTAATGACCATACCTTTGCACTTAGCTACATTACAAGCCTCAAAAGACCTTTTTTATTTTCAGAAAGTAGAAACAAATGTTGATTGGAAAATAAAGGCAAGCCTATGGGTGAAAGCATGCACTGTGTACTTCTTTGTGAGAGTGAGAGTTGTATCTGATTCTGGAACTTTAAATAATTATACCTTTGTGTATGAAAATAGAATCATCATTTGTGTGAGGGAATTCTAATGCCTTTGTTAAGCTTGAACTTGTATCTGAAAAAAGTACTATGTGCTTGACAATGTTTTATAATGTTGTGTCACAACTTGAATCTTTGAGTATGCACTTAATCTTTCATAAGTAAATTGAGTCTTGTTGTGTACATTTATGATTTAATCTTGTGTAGTACTATTTGAGACATACATGTTGAACTGCTGAACTTGGCCTTTACTGTAGGAAAAGAAAAAGTTTAACTTTGGGGTGTTGATGAGTCCACAAATTAGACTCATTTAGGGCTATGTTTTGATAGGCTTAATGTCCCCAAATGCATATATTGTTTCAACAACTAATGAATAACCTTGATTTTCATGTATTTAGAATTTGAGGGAGAGCATGGACATTACTTGGCATAAAGGAACAAAAAGGCTGAAAAGAACAAAGAAATGAAGATTTGAGGATCGTCGAGTCCTCTTGGTGAATCAATGACACACCTGAAGATCGCCTTTTGTTCCCGTGTGATGAGCATTGAACGAAAGGATCAAATCAATAGTGATCCAAATCACGATGATATTGAAGGCTAGTGCAAGTCAAAGATGGACTATACCAAAGGGAGAATCCCCGAGATAATCAACGATTCCGGCTAATGTCTCCAAGTGATACTGCACAGTACAAATATTTGAAAACTATAAATACTCGTTGTGAGTTTTAACATAGTACCAAATTATATTTAGTTTTATTAGATTTTAAAAATAGAACTTCTATTTTTGAGCTCTAATTTTGTAAAGGGTATTTGAAGAACACGAAGATTCAAAGAGTTTCATCTCCACGGATTTGGACTTGGATCTCTGGGATTCTTTACTTTTTGTTTGTATCATGAATTAAATCTTCATTCCCATTTGCATGCAAGCTCATTTTGGTATAAATTTCTATCTCTTACACTTGTGTAGCTAAAACCCCAATTCTTGGAATGTGATTTTATGAAAATGGGTTAAATTAGTCATTGGGTCTTCCTTACTGATAGTTTACTCGTAGTTTAAATGTGATTTTGTTTAGTAGTTCTGGATGAATTTAATGAGGTTGTAGATGCAAATATGATCTCATCTTTGTGTTTCCGTCTTGCTTGAGAGAGAGGTCATGAAACTAAGACTTCTAATTTGATGGGCGGTGGGAATGGGTCGATAAGAGGTTCAGCTCGAGAGAGTGAACCCTAGCCTCATTCCCCCACACTAAACATGAGAGAGTGAGTTGGCTAAGAATGAGGTTGTTCTTCATGTGACAAGTGGGTGTTTGAGAGAAACCCATTTGAAACGGGGTAAGGTGCTTGAGAGAGAGAGATTATCCTCTTCAAAGTCTATCCTAGTCACAAAATTTTCTATGAATTCTCTATCAAAAGCATGTACCCAATAATTTAGTTTATCCCACATTCCCGTCACATCCCAACAATCCATCTTTCTCTATAAGTACTATTTGTTAATTTTTTCTAGTTTTTGCCTTCCTGTGATAAAAACATTATTGATAATTGACGCTTGTGTCACCCCTTTATTTATAATGTTTTTACTCGATAATATCTTTAACTACGACTAATTAGAACTTAATTTTTGTTTTACTATTGATTCTCAAAATTACTCCCTTGGACATAATCCCAACCCTTGGTTGGGTTACTATACTGTTGCACAATCATAGGCACTTGTGTCTAATGTTGTGTCTTGATTAATCAAACATCACACATGTCAAGGAAGGACCACAGTCAAAACAATCTTTTAGGGAACTTTAGTTGAGTTTATTGAAAGAAGTGGTCTTCGTTAGGATCAAACATTTGGATAAAAGGGAGCATTTATTTGTTTTTGTTGGATTCTTTTATGCTTAAGTGGACTTATTTGAGCAAGGTCCCATGGTCATTTTGGAATTCCGAGACTATATTATCTTAACAAGACCAACGGGGCAAGTTCTAGATTAGCACATAATGCATGAACACACAAATTTTCTCACACACACTTGACACATTGTTTCATTATCAAATAACTGAAGCACCTAGATTATGTTTTTGCTTAAGGTATGCTATCATAACGGTTCCTATCATGTCATGTGAAGATTCAACACATTCAAATTGTTAAGACTACCGATCTAGCACATTTCAAAAATTTTAGATAGCTATAAATTTCATGCTCTTACGACGCCATGCTTTCATTCTTTGTATCTACTTCTACACACATAAAATCCTACACATGTCGGTTACTCAAAAAAGTAAAATAGTTCCTAGGGGGAAAAGAATAAATGCAAGAAAACCCTATGGGATGATTATAAATTAGGTTACTCTGACTTCACCCTATCACTCACAACCCATTTACCCTACCCCAACAAAAAAATGGTGCAATTTCCCTCAAACAATAAAATGTAAAACAAAGGGTGAAGTAAAACCTCTGACACATAAAACTCAAAGACCTATCAAGAAATAGTTGGTTTAGATTTTCTAGAACCCTCTCTATCAGCAATAGTTATGCCATAAGTAGCGTCTACAACAATAGTGTTGAACACCATTAATAGTGCTCCTAAAACTAGACGGGCCAAAATTTATCTCATCGACCCTCTATTGCCACCGCTCGTCAAAAATAATCTACTATCTCTCAGCCACCTCGAACTACTGCTTTTTTCTCTTCTTAGCATGGTGGGCCTCCTTAGCATCTGAAGTCTGCATAGAACAACGCTAGCACATATCAGCAACACAAGAAGGTTGGGGTGGTGCATAGTGTCACAAAAGAGTGAAGACATCACCACATCATCCTCAAGTGTGGGCTCCTGGGCTGCCTCAGTAGGAGCAAGTAGGGAATAAATATACGACTAGAGCCTAGTAAACTCCATTTAGAAAGAAGTAATATCAATGGTGGGTGCCATCTTCTCCAGTTTTCTAAGCTCAAACACATTCAAGTGCTTGTGTAAATCCTAAATGTTCGCATCCAATACCGCTCCTTCCTTTCCTCAGGCTGTTTAATAGATCGCTTTATCCAAGGCCCCATATGCTGCATCAAGGTGGTCATCTAGGTATCCATCTTCAAGACTAAGGGAAGAGGAGCTAAAGTAATCCTCGGAGAGGGACTGGTTCGTGATGAGCTAGAAGCCTGATTGTAGCGGTGGAAGGGGAGCCTATGCATCAGCTGTAATGGATCATCTCGAATTGTCCTCAGCATATGCTACCTTTATCTACTCAACCTCTTTAACTAAGTCAACGCCTAGGAGAGGAACTGCGACTGGTGCACTTCAATTTGGGAAAAAAGAATTTTTGTCATCCTGGATCATACTAACATCCATAGCCTTGGTAACCTAAAAAACTCTATGAAAGTGCCATGTTGAAATAGTCGAATCTAAACATAAACATGAGGTGATTTGGAAGTCAAACGTCAAGGGACGACCAAGACGTACGACGATTAGTCACCTATGTGCCTCATATGCCTATGCGTGCTTATATGTGTATGAATGATCTTGTGAAGTCTAAAATGATTTATAATGATGTTAAATGGTATTATATGAATTTTCGTGAAGTTTGGAGGTCATACGTCCAAGAACGCCCAAGACGTTCGAAAGATAGCCTCGAGACATGCATGTGTGTGTCTTGATGGGGCCTTGCATGTTTGGACATGTTGAAGGTGTTTGTTTTGGGTGAAACTTATGTGGGAGGTCTAAAAATTGTTAAGGGTTGTATTTACGTTGGAAAATTTTAGGTACAACTTCAAAAGGGCCCCGCAAAAAGGCCCACAAGAAGGACCCAAGGCTGGTCGAGACAATGCCTTCGCAGTGTCAATCGACGGACCAAACGACGGCCAGTTGGTCAACCAACGGCCCATAGGTGAGGTATAATAGTTTAACACTTATCTTGGGCATGTATTAAGCAAAAAATTGGCAAAGGACCAAACGACTAAAGCTAATGCATGGCCCGTCGACTGACTAACGGCCAGTAGATGGTTCCGTCAATGGTGGCCTGCAACCTGTTGCCTATGTACTGTTTTATTAAAGGGGTGAATTGTAAATTCACCCCACGTCCTAAGCTGACCCTAATTGATTTATTTACCTATTTTTGGGTTTATAAAAGACATCAAACACGTGAACCTCCCATTCCCAATCCCATACACACGTAAGAAACCTTTCCCTCCAAAAATATTCTCCCTAGAAACCACCATTGTTGGTTAAGCTCAAAAACAACTTTGAGCTTGGATTTCCATGGATGATTCATCAACGTTTTAGAGGTTTTCATGAATAAAATGGTTTGGTGGTCCTTCATCTCTAGTTATCCTTCCATCTAGAGAGTTAATCTCAAAGTTTCAAAAAGAGAATTTATGATCAAACACCTCCTTCTTCAATCTGCCATGGGTTCTTTCTTAAATTGATTTCAAAGGCATAATATGAATGTATTAGTGATTATGTCACGACTGGAATCTAGACCCCAGACGAGACCGGCGTCGTTGACCTCTCAGAGGTCGCAGACAAGCGTACTTACGTCATTCTTGCTTCATCTAGGTTAATTTTAGCGGAAAATTTGAAACTTTTTTGTTTCTTAACATACTTATAAAAACATTCTCATTTATACGTAATTGTTCACCATCAACTATCTAACATTAAGCGATAAGCAACTGAAAGAAATAGTTCAATTCTTATTAAGTGTATAATTGCCAAAATGGCACCAATACATAGTCTGAATAAAAATAGGAAGGAAACGCTAGTGGAACATTCTCCACTAGCTCAACTCTAAAACTCAGCTAGAATATAAAACAGTAGCATCCTCGAAGACATGAGGACCTACCAAAATCGGATGAATGCTGGACGTTCGGATAACTGCAATGTTGATCCTGTAGCTCTATCGTCCACCTGTGCCTGCACGTAAAATAGTAGAGTTTGTAGGGGGTTAGTACACACTTGTACTAAGTATGGGTATATGCAAGCACACACCAAGGACATGCATGAGAAAGAATAGCTCTTTCCTAACAACATGATTTTTTGAAGTCAAGTCAGTGGACTTGCCAAATTGAGATTTGGAAAGTTTCCTAAATTGGATTAGGAAAGTAAATGATATTTCCAAATTTGGATTAGGAAAGTCAGTGAGCTTTCCAGATTTGGAATAGGAAAGTTATGCCATGAAAATAACATACATCATCATACTTTTCACATTTGCATGCAGCACATAACATTTACACATAGCACACATCATATAGCATACAGTAAATTTTTCATGTAGCACATAACTTCGTTCATATCATTCATTCATATGCCATAAGACCTTGGAATCATGGACTTGACATTAAGACATCCCAGAAATGAGGGCTCAACATATGGGACCTCAACTGGGAGCCTTCGTTAGCAAACACAGAGTCTGCTTCATTCATTCATACGTACTTCATTTCTTTTCGTTCATAGTCCAGTGAAATCACCGGTTATACCTAGGGTGCAGTTTAAGATTTTCATTAGGTTCGTTGTGCAATGACCAAGAATGACCTAATGTCATTACTTGAGTCTAACTCACCTTTGATTATCCTATCCTAACACATTTGGTATCGTTCATTTCATTATGTACATCATTTGAGGCTGGCCTCATTCGTTCATTGGGAACTTTAACTTTAACCGACATAGATCATGTGAGCATCATGAAATCCAGTGTCTCGCCCACACCGAAAAGAGGTGGAATCACCGGCCAAAGTTACCCAATAACATGCTAGCGTACATGGGAATTTAACCCCGCCAGATCCCTATATTGGCAGTATAGGTTCGAAGACTAGGAGATATAAGGAGACCCATACCCGGCAAGCAGGACAGTCTCGTCTCATAAGAGTTACGCGAACCTCCGCCCTTCCCGAAAGAAGGCATAAAGTTCCAATTCATTCATCTCATACGTCATGGAAGCTGATTCTAGTATGAGAACATCATAGCTCATTAGATAATTTCTCATATCATCATTCGTATTGAGTGTGTTAAGCTCAATACTCTCATTAGAGTGTTCATAGAGACTAGTCTCTTAATTATATTACACTCTCAAAGGTGAGTACGTATCGGTAACATTTACTTAGGCTCATTTGAGATTGCTGTTATCTTTTACATTATCCTCGTATCATGTTGTCACCACATTCGTTAACATTAGCATCTTTGCTTTTCATAGTTATTCACCTCTTATTACATGAATGTTCAGTTAATCATATGCCAATGCACTTGGCCATTTGGTGTGCTTTACACCCTTACTTAACCCGTCTACGTTTCATTATTTCATTGTTCATTTCATCATTTCATTGTTCATCTCATAATATGCCAATGCACTTGGCCATTCAGTGTATTTACACTCATACTTAACCCTTCTAGGGTTCATCATTTCATTTCATACATCTTAGGTTCACTTACTTTTGAACGTATGTTAGACTTATGAGTCTATACACACAAGCCATGAGGCTTCATTCATAATTCGTTAAGTGATTCATACATTCCTAAGATTATATAGTACAATACTTATGTATCTTGTATATACGCCAAGATCTTGCTTTCGATCTAAGTAGATGGCATTATTCTTGGATGATTTGTTCACGTATGACTTATGTATCAAACGGAAGTTTGGACAAGGAAACCCAAATCTTGAATCAATTGGATATCATTTATATTTTTAACTGATTTTATTCTAATATTCATAACATTTTAACCCTAAGTTAAATCACAATATTAACATTGAAGGATTAATCTTCTACTTAACCTTTTCTTGAATTTGGCCGATGGGTTGTGGGTTCGAGCCCCCACAACCCCATTTTCATTTTTCATTAACATGATATTTTTCCATTTTTCTTAAACCAAGAGGTTGTGGGATCAAACCCCCACAGCCTCTTTTATTTTACTCTTAATTTCGCCCAAGTAGGGAGGTTGTGGGTTCGAACCCCCACAACCTCCTTACTTTTAATTAATTTTCGCTAAGGGGCTGTGAGGTGGTGGGTTCGAACCCCCACAGCCCCATATACATATTTTTAATATTTTTCTCCAAGTTTAGAGCATGGACAGTGAGGTCGTGATATCGAACCCCCACGGCCTCACCTATTTTTTTAAACTTATTTTCGCCTCCTTTATTCCAGCCTTGAGGTCGTGGGTTCGATTCCCACGCCTCACATCTTTTATTTTTCTTATTTCTCCCTCTTCTTTGTTGCCCATAAGTCATGGGTTCGATTCCTCCCCATCCCCATTTTTTTTTATTTTTCATTTCGTGGGCAGCAGCTAAGGGGTTCGAATCCCCTTAGCTCCAACACATTTGTTTTTTAAATTTCAGCCTTGAGATCATGTGAGGTCTTGGGTTCGATTCCCCTTGACCTCACCTATTTTAATAACTTTTAAAACTCCTTCAAAATTTCCAGAACCTGCCGAAATCAGCATCACAAGCTAGAAATTTTGATTCCCTTTTTGCAGCCTATTTTCTCCACTCTTTAACGTTAAAAGTTCATGCATTTGGAGTAGTGTTTAGTGAGTACTTTAGGTGCGTTTTCATGGACATATTTGGCCAAGAATTTATCATTTAATTCAACCACATTACACTTAATTGAACATCATCATTTACATAAGTTTATACACTTAAAATGACAACAAAAAACATATCAAACTTGAAGCTATAAATCAAAGCTCATTTACAGTAAGTTTACAGTAAACTTTTTCACATACACACACATATTTTCGGCAACAAGGCTTGTCACTTATATTATTCCAAATACATGTTCATGAACATATTCATCACGAAAACACATTGCAACACCTAATTTCTACCAGCAAACATACCAACCTATGATTTGATGGGAGCTAATGACAGGGACATGCAACAGGGAACAACCCTCATTTTCGGCTTGAATATTCTGAATCCTAAGGGTCTCTTCGGAAAGGGACCAAGAGTAAGAAGACCCATACCTTAATTTACTTGTTCAAACACGAATTTTCTGCCCAAAAATCCTCTCCACAAATCAGTCCAAGCTTTCTCAATCGTCCACACTACTCGACATCCACCTCTCTTTGCTTTATCGTTTTGTTTACTTGTTTTTCTTAAAAATTTCGTGTGAGTTCTTCAAGTGTGAAGAACTCTTGATAAATTTTCAGTTCTTCACCTTCCTTTGGCAGAGAGAAACGTGAGTGTAATTGAAAAAATGAGAGAGATATCGTGAGAGAGGGTGGGAGATGGGAGATAGTGATCTCTTAGAACTAGGACTTGTTGGTAGGACTTAGTCAACTTAAATTAATAATTAATAATTAATAGAATCTGATTTTTCTTTTTCCTAAATCGGCAAATATTTATTATTTATTAAAATTAATCTACCAAATTAAATAAAAGCAAGTTAAATCCGTGCTTCTAGTGGGGCTCGAACCCGAGTGACCCCCATTTGCGAAAATGGGTCACTTCGGGTTGCCCCACCCGAATTCCTTTACTTAATTAACTTAATTAATTAAATAATTAATTTATCAGGGTAATTACAATATTAACCTTGGTCTGGAAAAGACCATTTTACCCTTCGACCCTCAAAACTTAAAATTTCTTCTTTTGAGTCCGGTAAAAACTCTTTCGATTAAACCTTCGTTTTCGTGAGCCTCACATGGTTGGTTCCAACCTTTCCAAGCTCAATTAACTCCCCAAGTTAGTTGGCTTGGTTGTAGTAAGGGTTCTGAGGTCTGGTTCTACGCGTATCAATACGTGTGTACCTTGGTCTAATCGCAAGCATTCTTGAAAAACCTAAGTCTTGATCCTATTCATTTTTAGGGTTGTTACATTACCCCCCCCCCCCCTTAGAAACATTCGTCCCCGAATGACACTACTCTTTACTAACAATAAGTATGTCATCTATAGAACCTACGCATACATAGGTACTTCAATACTTCCACTGGTGAATATCTTATTCACATATTAACATGATGGTACACATCCTTGAAACCTACTAGTAGCTTCACATTAATAGACTAAGGAATTCTTCCCTAAACTAGTCTCATCGAAGCATACATCATAAGTCAACATAAAAGTCATATAAATCAGCAACCAACATGATGACTTCAAACATATTAACCTCATACTAGGGCATAAACACCATACACAGTCAAATATATGAAAGGCTAATTAAGGATACGCACCCGAGGCTTCATCAGAAGTGCCTTCCCCTGCACCCCTAGACTTGAGTGCGAAGAATTGTTGCTTCCTTGGAGCCTCTTCATTTGGGCCATTAGTCTGAACTCTCTCCTTCCCTTGTTCTTGACTTCTTCTATTCGGACAATCCTTCACCATGTGTCCCGGTTTTCCACAGCTGTAACAAGCGTTAGAGCCCATCATACACTCTCCTCCATGTTGTCTGCCACACTTCCTGCAAGGTTGCCTTTCCTTAGGTGTATATACTTCATTGTTTCTCTTATCTCTGGACTCGGAATCCCTATCATAGAGACCACTGGATGAACTTGACTCCCTTTGGTGGGAGAGTCCTTTCTTAAACCTTGGCTGCTCACGGACGCCAAAGTTGTTTCTGTGGCCTACATGGCTGGGACCTGCCTGATCTTGAGGCCTAGGCCTCGTAACATCACGAATACCCCTCTTTCTATGGCTGTCCTCCACCTGCTGTACATGCACCATCAACCTGGAAAGGTCCATATTATCATGGAGCATCGCAGACCGACATTCCTCCTCCAGGTCTGCATTGATTCCTGTGAGGAACCTACTCATTTCATCCCTGTTGTTCGAAACCAGGGAAGTAGCATACCTGGATAATTCAACAAGCCTCAGTACTCTCCTCAATCTTGCTATTAAATACTAAGGAAAGTAATATCCCTGGATAGCTTAACAAACTTCAGGGAATACTCCCTGACTGTCATGGATCCTTGTTTAAGGTTGATGAACTCTTCAACCTTGGCTTCCCTCATCTCCCTGGGAAAGAACCTCTCCAGAAATGTTGTCTTGAACAGCTCCCAAGTGATTGGCACTCCACCTAAGACATGGCTATCTTGCCACATCTTGCACCAAGTCTGTGCAACATCCTTGAGCTGATAGGAAGCCTTCTCAGCCTTCTCAATATCAGTGGCCCCCATAGCCACCAGGATCTTATGCACCTCATCTACAAACTCTTGAGGATCCTCCGATGTCTTAACCCCTGTGAAAATGGGAGGATTCATACTCGTGAAGTCTCTCAGCCTGTCAGCCATGCTACGAACTGGTGGGTTCTCCCTCTGAACATCCTGCTGGTTGACCTGGGCAGTCATAGCCTGGGCCTGCATAGTAATGGCCTGTGCCATTTGGGCTAAAGATGCCCGCACCTCAGCATCAGTCAACCTAGCTCGGTTAACTGGCATGGCCACTCCTTCAGCGGGAGCCTGGGGTAGATCCTGATTACCCCTAGCAGCTGCTCCTCCTCTCCTCTGACCATTTCCTCTCCTAGTGTTCATTCTCTGGAAAAACAAAAGGATTGATGTTAGACACGCTCATAACACCAACAATTCAGACATTCATAAAAGCACGATAAGATCAGAAGAAGGGAAATTTTTCCTACGCATCATGCAGTCTCTAATTCAGGATAGTGGTGCACTTCACTACCATGACTTAGAAACTACTCAATGTGGTTGATATGAACTTATTATTTTCATAATTTAACCTAGTGCTCTGATACCAACATTGTCACGAATGGAATCTAGACCCCAGACGAGACCGGCGTCGTTGACCTCTCAGAGGTCGCAGACAAGCCTACTTACGTCATTCTTGCTTCATCTAGGTTAATTTTAGCGGAAAATTTGAAACTTTTTGTTTCTTAACATACTTATAAAAACATTCTCATTTATACGTAATTGTTCACCATCAACCATCTAACATTAAGAGATAAGCAACTGAAAGAAATAGTTCAATTCTTATTAAGTGTATAATTGCCAAAATGGCACCAATACATAGTCTGAATAAAAATAGGAAGGAAACGCTAGTGGAACATGCTCCACTAGCTCAACTCTAAAACTAAGCTAGGATATAAAACAGTAGCATCCTCGAAGACATGAGGACCTACCAAAACCGGATGAATGCTGGACGTTCGGATAACTGCAACGATGATCCTGTAGCTCTATCTTCCACCTGTGCCTGCACCTAAAATAGTAGAGTTTGTATGGGGTTAGTACACACTTGTCCTAAGTATGGGTATATGCAAGCACACACCAAGGACATGCATTAGAAAGAATAGCTCTTTCCTAACAACATGATTTTTGGAAGTCAAGTCAGTGGACTTGCCAAATTGATATTTGGAAAGTTTCCTAAATTGGATTAGGAAAGTAAATGATATTTCCAAATTTGGATTAGGAAATTCAGTGAGCTTTCCAGATCTGGAATAGGAAAGTTATGCCATGAGAATAACAAATATCATCATACTTTTCACATTTGCATGCAGCACATAACATTTACACATAGTACACATCATATAGCATACAGTACATATTTCATGTAGCACATAACTTCGTTCATATCATTCATTCATATGCCATGAGACCTTGGAATCATGGACTTGACATTAGTACATCCCAGAAACGAGGGCTCAACATATGTGACCTCAACTGGGAGCCTTCGTTAGCAAACACAGAGTCTGCTTCATTCATTCATACGTACTTCACTTCTTTTCGTTCATAGTCCAGTGAAATTACCGATTATACCTATGGTGCAGTTTAAGACTTTCATTAGGTTCGTTGTGCAATGAACAAGAATGACCTAATGTCATTACTTGAGTCTAACTCACCTTTGATTATCATATCCTAACACCTTTGGTATCGTTCATTTCATTATGTACATTATTTTAGGCTGGCCTCATTCGTTCATTGGGAACTTTAACTTTAACCGACATAGATCATGTGAGCATCATGAAATCCAGTGTCTCCCCCACACCGAAAAGAGGTGGAATCACCGGCCAAAGTGACCCAATAACATGCCAGCGTACATGGGAATTTAACCCCGCCAAATCCCTATATTGGCAGTATAGGTTCGAAGAATAGGAGATATAAGGAGACCCATACCCGGCAAGCCGGACAGTATCGTCTCATGAGAGTTACGTGAATCTCCGCCCTTCCCGAAAGAAGGCAGAACCGCTCATAGCTAGTCTATCGGTGCTAAGTATAAAGTTCTATTTCATTCATCTCATACGTCATGGAAGCTGACTTCTAGTATGAGGACATCATAGCTCATTAGATAATTTCTCATCTCATCATTCGTATTGAGTGTGTTAAGCTCAATACTCTCATTAGAGTGTTCATAGAGACTAGTCTCTTCATTATATTACACTCTCATAGGTGAGTACGCATCGGTAACATTTACTTAGGCTCATTTGAGATTGCTCTTATCTTTTACATTACGCTTGTATCAAGTTGTCACCACATTCATTAACATTAGCATCTTTGCTTTTCATAGTTATTCACCTCTTATTATGTGAATGTTCATTTCATCATATGCCAATGCACTTGGCCATTTGGTGTGCTTTACACCCTTACTTAACCCCTCTATGGTTTCATTATTTCATTATTCATTTCATCATTTCATTGTTCATCTCGTCATATGCCAATGCACTTGGTCATTTAGTGTATTTACACTCATACTTAACCCTTCTAGGGTTCATCATTTCATTTCATACATCTTAGGTTCACTTACTTTTGAACGTATGTTAGACTTATGAGTCTATACACACAAGCCATGAGGCTTCATTCATAATTCGTTAAGTGATTCATACATTCCTAAGATTATATAGTACAAGACTTATGTATCTTGTATATACGCCAAGATCTTGCTTTCGATCTAAGTAGATGGCATTATTCTTGGATGATTTGTTCACGTATGGCTTATGTATCAAACACAAGTTTGGGCAAGGAAACCCAAGTCTTGAATCAATTGGATATCATTTATATTTTTAATTGATTTTATTCTAATATTCATAACATTTTAACCCTAAGTTAAATCAAAATATTAACATTGAAGGATTAATCTTCTACTTAACCTTTTCTTGAATTTGGCCGATGGGTTGTGGGTTCGAGCCCCCACAACCCCATTTTCATTTTTCATTAACATGATATTTTCCAATTTTCTTAAACCAAGAGTTTGTGGGATCAAACCGCCACAGCCTCTTTTATTTTACTCTTAATTTCGCCCAAGTAGGGAGGTTGTGCGTTCGAACCCCCACAGCCTCCTTACGTTTAATTAATTTTCGCTAAGGGGCTGTGATGTGGTGGGTTCGAACCCCCACAGCCCCATATATATATTTTTAATATTTTTCTCCAAGTTTAGAGCATGGACAGTGAGGTCGTGGGATCGAACCCCCACGGCCTCACCTATTTTTTTAAACTTATTTTTGCCTCCTTTATTCCAGCCTTGAGGTTGTGGGTTCGATTCCCACGCCTCACATCTTTTATTTTTCTTATTTCTCCCTCTTCTTTGCTGCCCATAAGTCATGGGTTCGATTCCCCCGCATCCCCATTTTTTTTTATTTTTCATTTCGTGGGTAGCAGCTAAGGGGTTCGAATCCCCTTAGCTCCAACACATTTTTTTTTTAAATATCAGCCTTGAGGTCATGTGAGGTCTTGGGTTCGATTCCCCTTGACCTCACCTATTTTAATCACTTTTAAAACTCCTTCAAAATTTCCAGAACCTGCCCGAAATCAACATCACAAGCTGGAAATTTTGATTCCCTTTTTGCAGCCTATTTTCTCCACTCTTTAACGTTAAAAGTTCATGCATTTGGAGTAGTGTTTAGTGAGTACTTTAGGTGCGTTTCCATGGACATATTTGGCCAAGAATTTATCATGTAATTCAGCCACATTACACTTAATTGAACATCATCATTTACATAAGTTTATACACTTAAAATGACAACAAAAACCATATCAAACTTGAAGCTATAAATCAAAGCTCATTTACAGTAAGTTTACAGTAAGCTTTTTCACATACACACACATATTTTCGGCAACAAGGCTTGTCACTTATATGATTCCAAATACATGTTCATGAACATATTCATCAACACCTAATTTCTACCAGCAAACAGACCAACCTATGATTTCATGGGAGCTAATGACTGGGACATGCAACGGGGAACAACCCTAGTTTTCGGATTGAATATTCTGAATCCTAAGGGTCTCTTGGGAAAGGGACCAAGAGTAAGAAGACCCATACCTTAATTTCCTTGTTCAAACACGAATTTGCTGCCCAAAAATCCTCTCCACAAATCAGTCCAAGCTTTCTCAATCGTCCACACTACTCGACAACCACCTTTCTTTGCTTTATCGTTTTGTTTACTTGTTTTTCTTAAAAATATCGTGTCAGTTCTTCAAGTGTGAAGAACTCTTGATAAATTTTCAGTTCTTCACCTTCCTTTGGAAGAGAGAAACGTGAGTGTAATTGAAAAAATGAGAGAGATATCGTGAGAGAGAGTGGGAGATGAGAGATAGCGGTCTCTTAGAACTAGGACTTGTTGGTAGGACTTATTCAACTTAAATTAATAATTAATAATTAATAGAATCTGATTTTTCTTTTTCCTAAATCAGCAAATATTTATTATTTATTAAAATTAATCTACCAAATTAAATAAAAGCAAGTTAAATCCTTGCTTCTAGTGGGGCTCGAACCCGAGTGACCCCCATTTGCGAAAATGGGTCACTTAGGGTTGCCCCACCCTAAATCCTTTACTTAATTAACTTAATTAATTAAATAATTAATTTCTCAGGGTAATTACAATATTACCCTTGGTATGGAAAAGACCATTTTACCCTTGGACCCTCAAAACTTAAAATTTCTTCTTTTGAGTCCGGTAAAAACTCTTTCGATTAAACCTTCGTTTTCGTGAGCCTCACATGGTTGGTTCCAACCTTTCCAAGCTCAATTAATTCCCCAAGTTAGTGGGCTTGGCTGTATTAAGGGTTCTGAGGTATGGTTCTACGCTTATCAATACGTGTGGACCTTGGTCTAATCGCAAGCATTCTTGAAAAACCTAAGTCTTGATCCTATTCATTTTTAGGGTTGTTACAGATTATCTACTGATTTGGACGTGGTTTTAAATCCAATTGCATGATGAACCCATGCTCTTTCACGAACTCGATTTTAGTCTATGTGTGGCTTTATGATCTTGATCTTATGCATGTCGATTTGTGATTCAACTATGTTAATATGCTTAGATCTATTGTTTATAATGTGTATTGATTATGCATTATGTTATCTTGGATCAATGTGGATTTATACTTAAAGAATGTGATCTATACGTCTTATTGAATGTTAAGCATGGTGTTCACTGTAACATGGACCTTATTATGCATGACTGTGGAATTCAATTGTGTTGGGATAATTGTACCTACTGTCTAACCTGAATATTATTGTTGAATTATATATATGTGATTCATGTGGTTCAAGGTTTAATTGGCCTATATCCTTCTTTCTTCCATGTTGTTCTAATGTAGCATGTTCACTGTAAATTTAGAGTTATGCTAATTGTAGTAGGGCTTTGTCTAGATTATGACTTCCTTAACTACTGGCTTACATTTATCTTGTTAATGGATTATGGATATGAATCTTTGATGATTAAAGTAAAGTAGTCTTGTCATGAATTAATCTAGGTTCTTTTAGCCTATAATGTGACTATTGTAATGTACATGACATCATCTAAATGTTAGGGTAGATAAAGCATGACTTCGTTTAAGCTATAATTTATTCAAGCTACTGCCCTAGACTTATGCTATTAATGAAATATAATTGATGATCAAAGAAAGTGAATTGGGTTAAAGATCTATGCTCTTATACTTTTAGTATATATGTGATGTATTGTATTAGATTGTAATATGATCTTGAAGCGACTTGTACATGGATTCGTTTATGATTTAAGAACTTATAGTTAATGCTCTATAATGTATAAATTATGAGAGAGGAGTATTGATCAATGATGTTCAAAGATTAATGAATTGGTAAGAATGGCTCATCCCTCTACTCTTCTATAGTAATGTAGTTGATAAAGCCTTGTATGGTATTGTATGGTATCGTCCACTTATGGTGGCGGTGTTTACTTTATTGTCATATACATATGTTGACCATGTCCTTGAAGGCAAATTGATAAATATATGGATAAGTAATTATGATGATCATTTTATCTGTAACTTGTGCCTAGTCTTCCATTATAGTTGTGAACCTAGATTGTGTTACTATTGTTATGAGCATGTGAATGGCTTTGTAAGAGCATGTGTAGGTGCTTGCATGTGTTAAGTGATAATGATTGATGACCCTTACCCATGAACCCTATGTGAATGTGTGAATAGCTAATGTTAGGAGTATCAAAGTATACTAAGAAGTTGTCTTGTATCCTATGCTAAGTTGTGTTGTGTGGTCTATACTTGAAAGTGTAATGTGGTCTAAGAGGGTGTCTGCCTCAATGAGTTGTTGATGACCATTATGTGATCATGTTGACCAATGTACACACACTCATATTTAATGCATGCTTAAAGGTAGTAAAGGTTCATGGTGCCTAAATGAAAGGTAGTTCTCATATTTACTAGTTTCTACTACTATGTATGTTAAGCTTATATGATATGATGAAGTATGAATGTGCATAGAGTATTAGTGGGTTTTATATGAAAGGATTTCTCATATAGTTATACCTATAGACGTATGCATTCAAGTATGAACATGTTTGGTATCTATGTGTTATGTGAAAGGTTTGCTCACATGTATCTACACACACACACATGAATGATGGTCTAGTCAATAAAGGAGCCTTGAAAGGTGTGCTCAAGTGTATCCTTAACTAAATAGTGTTAAACATATGCTATGTCCATGTGAAAGGGTTTCTCACATGAATTAGGTTGATGAACTCTCATCTATGACCTATGAGTTAAGCATACGAGGGGATGACTCTCCTAAACCTATGTATTATAAAGAAATTATAATAAAGGCTTTTTCAATAAAGGGAACTTAGCTTAGAACCGAGTGAACTTGTAGATGAGGGGGTTACACTTTCCAACATAGGGGTGGTAGAGTTCACTACGGTCCTCATGTGAGGGAGTGACACATTCCCAAATAGGGGAGGTAGGGTTCACTACGGTCCTCACGGGGTGGATAGCCTCCTGACCCAACACAGGGTGAAGAGTTGATGTTTCCATGATTGCTCCAAGTTCCATAAACTATGCTTGCCACATAGTATCTAGCAAGTGATATCACTTAATATGCTAACATGATGTATGTATTACTTTGGCAAGTAAGATTCCTTCTTTTTGGTGTGAATGGATAACACCAAATTCCATGTTTAGTACCCATGGTCTTAGTGTCAGTTAAGGCTATAATTTCCCTAATGTAAAATGGACGTAACTATCCTGTGTCGAGTAAGTGGACGTAACGGGAATAAATATGCTGATTTGGTCAATCTATCCACTACCATCCATATAGAGTCAGTTTGCCTTCGAGTCTGAGGTAAACCCACTACAAAATCCATATTAATGTCTTCCCAATTCCATGTGGGAATTGTGACTTCTTGAAGAAAACTACTCGGATTTAGGTGTTCGACTTTCACTTGTTTTCAATTCAGATACTTGCAACAAATTCTATTATATCCCTTTTAAAGTCATCCCACCAAAACACTTCTCTAAGGTCATGATACATCTTAATAGAACCCGAATGAATTGAATAACGGTAACCATGAGCTTCATCAAGAATCCGATTTCACAAATCATCAACATTGGGTACACATAACAGTTCTTGATACCTCAAAACACCATCCCCCCTGAGGTGTATGACTCATTAAACTTACTAAGTTCAAGTCCATCATGATAGATGAATATGTTGCACATACTTCACCTTGACCACCAAAGATGATTCGGAGTAATGATAAGTCATAAAACCATCATTAGAAGAGTATTCCAATCTTAAACCCAAACGAGCAATGAACATCTTTCACTAGATCTATATTGGCTTCATCTACATGAGACACACTACCCATGGTAATACGACTTAGAGCATCTGCAACCACATTGGCCTTGTCGGGCTGGTAGAAAACACTCATATCATAATCTTTCTACAATTCCAACCATCTTCATTGCTGATGATTCAACTCCTTTTGGGTATAAACATATTGAAAACTCTTATGGTTGGTATACACATCAACATGGACACCATAAAGATAATGTCTCCAAATATTCAAGGCAAACACCACCACTTCTAAATCAAGATCATGAGTTGGGTAATTATTCTCATGAACCTTGAGTTGTCTAGAGACATAGGCTATAACCTTCCCATGTTGCATAAGGAAACAATTCTAACCGATTAGAGATGCATCACACTATACCAAAAAAACCTTGGTAAACTCCGATAAGGTCAACACCGGAGCGGAGGTTAGCCTATGTTTCTACATTTGGAAGATTCTTTGAAAATCCTCTGACCACTCAAACTTCACATTCTTTTTGGTCTAGGTTGCCAAATTTGATTCAATAGACGCAAACCCATCAACAAACCTTCTATAACAAACTTATAGGCCAAAGAAACTCCTTATATCGTTAGGGGCCAAAGGTCTAGGACAATTCTTAAATATTTTGGTCTTTCTCGGATCGACCTTTACACCCTCAATAAAGATAAGATGACCAAAAAATGCCATCGATTTTAACCAGAATTTACATTTCGTATACTTCGAGAAAAGTTGGTGTTAAGGACTTGTAAAACCACAATCAAATGGTCCATATTCTCACCATCATTCTTCGAATATACCAAAATGTCGCCAATGAACAGAATGACAAAGGAATCTAGGTAACTTAAAAACACCCTATTCATAAGGTCCATAAATGTCATCGAGGCATTAGTCAACCCAAATGACATCATTAGAAACTAATAGTGACAATACCTAGTACAAAAAGCCATTTTAGGTATATATTCACCCCTCACTCTAAGTTGGGGATAACCCGACCTCAAATCAATCTTTGAAAAGTAACTCACACCTTGGAGTTGATCAATCAAATCGTCAATCCGAGGGAGAGGATATTTGTTGTTTATAGTGACCTTGTTGAGTTGTCGATAATCAATACACATCCTAAGTAACCCATCTTTCTTTTTCACAAATAAAACCGGAGCATCCCATGGAGAAATACTAGGACGAATAAAACCTTTGTCTAGTAAATCCATGATTTAAGCAGTCAAATCTTTCAATTTGGCAGGAGCCATCCGATAAAGAGGAATTAAAATGGGGTTCGAATGCGTTAGAAAGTTAATACCAAAATCAATTTCCTGTTCTTGTGGGATTCCGGGAAGATCATAAGGAAAGACCTCCAGAAATTCCCTCACTACAGGGTAACACTTCGAAAGTCTAAGACGTGTTATAGAGCCTAAGATAGTTGTAAAAAGGTTTATACAATGTGTTAAGGTAAATTTTAATGAATACAAGTCATTTAGGAAGTTTAGAAATCAAAACGTCAAGGAATGCCTATGACGTCCGGTGAACTAGTCATATGGACTACTGTGGTGCTTTGATGGTTTCAAAGAAGTGTAGATGGTCTCATCTTAGTGATATGATGAGGGAGAACTTCGTTGTCAAAGAGAGTTTTAAGGAAGCAAGTCAAAGTGGGGAGTGCCAACCTTCAAGGGCAATCCAAAGCCATGAGGCCAGGGCTGCAAAAGAAGGGAGGCTACTGCCTCACCCTTCACGGGCGTATAACGACCCTAAAAATGAAATAGGTAAAACTAGAGCTTCACATGTGTTTCATGTGTTAAAAATGTATCAAAATAGTATATTTTAGCATTAGAAGTTAGTTCGTAAAGTTTGGGAGCGTTTGGAATTCAAATGCCGAAGACGTCTCAAAATTAGTCGAAGTTGAACTAGTGTATCATAGTGTTTTGTAGTGAAGTTTTGAGGGATGTATTTAGATTAAAATTGACTTTCAATGGTTCCTATGCGTAGAGGGATATACCATGTGTCAAAACATCCGAGTACGACTCTTCAGGGACCACCCGAAGGTCCCCCAAGGAGGACCCAAACATGGGTCAAGATTCTGGCCAAGGCAGCATGCAGGGGCAGGATCTGGAGCCCTACCTCGCGACGCGCCCTTGACACGAGTTGCACTGCCTCAGAATTTATTAGAGGCAAGAATCTGGAGCTTGCCTCGCGACGCGCAGCCAAGTCCCAAATTTGGCCGCGACGTTTTTAAGTCAAATTTCATGTTACAAAAGGGTCCAAATGGTGTGGGGGTCTTTTTGGAACTTTGGGGATCATTTGTGGACTGATTTAGGTCATTTTAAACCTCATTTCACCAATCATTTCCAACCCTAAAGATCAAATCAAATTCTCTCCAAAACAATTCATCTCCAAAAACCTTTATTGAAGAAGCTTCAAGCTCCAAGGAAGAGGACAATGTTCTTCATGTTTTCTTCACCAAATTCTCGTGGGTTTCTTCATATTAAGGTATGGTAGTCATCCTTGAACCTTTTTTCATTTAAGTATCCCTTTCAAAGAGATTTCAAAAAAGGATTTCAAACTTCAATCTTCTTTATTCTTTGATTCTAAGTATGGGCCTTTGCATGAAAATGTTTTAATGGTGAAAATGAGTAGTTCTTAGTTTTAAATGATGGTTTTAATGTAAAATCCCCAATGGAATCATGCCTATTTTTTTTTCAACTTTTGGCTTACGAAATGGGTTCTATAAGCATGACTACATAATATTAAAGTTAGTGTTTCTTGGTGGTTTTATTGGGTTTTAGCTACTGCCCTAAGGTCTATTCCATGATTAATTATTCAATAAATTGTGAATAGATGATAATGGCTTGAATGAATGGTAAATTGTTCTATCTTGTGTAATTTATGTTGAAATGTTGTTGAGTGGTATGGTCCACCTTTGGTGGCGGTGTTTACTTAAGTTATATGAAGTTATATTAGTTTTCAGAGAATGACCTTGAAGGCATGATATGTGAAGTGAAGTGATAATTTTGATATGTAAAGGTATGGTATATGTTGGAATGTTGATATGAGCATCTTGAAGGTTTATGTCTAAATAAAGTATGCATTTGATATGTGAAGTATGATACTGTGCGAATTTTGATAAATGTGAGTTGAGCATGTCTAGAAGTCAATGTTATGAATAGTGGTCATTATGTGAAAGGTGTGCTCAAATGTGCTCATAGACACACACACTTGAATGCCTGAATGAAGTCAATGTATGAATATGGGGGATTGTAGGGTAGAAACTCTTCGTGAGTAGAGATGAAGTGTCTAGACCATTCCTACTATTCCTAAGTCTGAAAAAAGAGGATTTTGGCGTGAACAATCTTCGTGAGTTGAGATGAAGTGTTTAGTAGCAAACTCACTATTCTCGATGAGCTTTCCAAAGATAGGTTGGAGGTTGGATAACCTTCGTGAGTTGATATGGGGTGTTCAATAGTTATCTCCTAACCTATAGTCAATGAATGTTTAAGAATCTGTGGGGAGTTCTGCTTAGCACAGAGAGGATTTGAAGAAGGGGTGGGTACACTTTGTGAGTAGAGATGTTGTATCCAATGTACCTCTTGAGATGGGTGCTCCTCGGTAGTAGAGTGTGATTTACTTAGTAGCAATCTTCTTATCCCTTAAGTATGCACCCGCGTAGGTGTAGCTATTGGATAACCCATGTAAAGGCTACGGAATATGACCCTACCTTAGGCAAGTAGGGATCCCTCATCCGGTAAGGGTAGTACCGGGATTCCATGTCAAGCTCTCATGGTCTTTTTCGGCTAAAGCTATCCCCCATAAAAGAATGCAGATGAACTAAATCTTCTTATGGGTGTACTAATTAGGGTAGGTGATGGAATGGGACATTACCTATCCTTTGCACAAGTAGACATTTGGAGGGAGTCTTGGTGTGTCCTTATATGAAATGTATGAATGGGTCATGAGATGATGTAAAAGAAAGTAATGTGACTTTATGTCTAATTTTAAGAAAGCATTTTAAGGTTATGTCTTGTATGATGAAACTTATGAATGATGAATGTAGTGTACCTAATCTCATGGAATCCTCAAGGAGCACATAGTGGGGGTAGTAGTATGGGATGCTACTTCCACATTGCACTTTGTGTGACTTGTAAGTCTACTTGATAGGAGTACTTATGTGAAGTTCTTAAATGCAAGTATGTTCTCTAGTGTCTTTAGTATGGAGTGTTGATTTTTAAATGAAAATGAAGTAAGCCTTTCCCTAGTAGTTTTAAGGATCTCTTGAGTAGGTATTGATGAGAATGTATGGGCGATCTATTTATGTCTTACTTAAGGGATCTTTTGGACAACTTAGGATAGGAGTGGTTCATGTGTAATTTTTAGTTCATTGTAAGCATGCTCTTATGTTAAGAAAAATGGAAGTTTCACCTTATGTGTTAAATGATGACTTTTTTCATGAAGGTTTATTTTATTAAAATAGCATGACTTGTATGTTTCAAATAAATTGTCCTTTTTTCCATGTTTTTGCATATGCCATACATAGTACATTATTTTTACTAAGCCCATACTTTTCTATACTTTATAAGTATAGGTTGGAGCCGAGTTGATGATTAGAAGTCAAGCTTGGGAATCGACTCTCTCAACACTAAGTATGTCCTCATATATTCGAGGGCATAGTCTATGTTTCTTTAGTTTCCTTTTTGAGACTTATTATGTATTTCGTTCAATGTAAAGGGTCGTGACCCTAAGATATTTATGTCGTGTCTTTAAGTTGTCTTATGACGATGAGACAATCTTTAGTATTTATAAAAGAAGTTTCTTTATTAATGTTTATCGTGAAAAGTTTTAATTTTCGCACTACTTTTCATGTCTTATGTAATGAATGATAGCGAAGAGGCTTGTGTAAGACCTTTCAAAGGCCAAACACGCCTTGTGACAGCCTAAGGGTTGCCCTAACTTCTAGGGTGTACTTGTTGGTCGTTACAGGGCGTGACGACGACCTGTGGTTACAACCACAACAAAGGTGGGGAGATTGTTAAGGGCCCTTAGCCATGGGACAAGATGTCAAAGTAGCCTAGCTACTGTCCAAGACACCATGAGCCACTTCATGACTCGTGGTGGACTTGACGAAAGGGAAGTTTCTTCCGTGAAAATGCCTTAGCCAAAGTGGGTGACTTTGGTTGGGCGTTGGGAAGCTACTACCTATGAGCACAACGAGCCACATCACGGGCCGTGGTGTATCTTCATGGAAGAAGGCAAGGTGCTCCATGGTCTTGCCTTAGTGGGAGAAATGGAAGAGGCTCCCTTGAAGGAGCTACTACCTACATCTTCACGACCACCACCACGACCCATCAAGCTCTTCACGGTTCGTGAAGAGGGGCGTGAAGGTGGACGGGGTCTCACAGTGAAGTTAAGTTGGACTTAACTGTTGGAAGTCCAACTTAATGAGGGTACATTGGGTATTTTGGGGGTTGGATATATATTGACTTTAGGTCAATTTTCATTGATTCCCACTCCAATAACACAAATCCAAATTGAAACCCAAATTTCTCTCACTTCTCTCTACTTTTCTCTCTCCATTCATCCTCCATTGAAGAAGAAAGAATCTTGGGGAAGAAGATAAAGACTCGAAGGTCTTAACTCAATATTTTGTAATGAAGCTTCAACAAGGTATATGTTCTTCACTCTTGGGATTCCTTTCCCCAAGAGGTCCTCTCAAAGATGAATTTTAATTACTCAAATTCTTAGGATTTTTCTCCACAAATGGGTTTTCTTCTAAAGTCGAAATTGATGATTGATTATGTTGAATTATGATTTCCAATGACTAATCTAGTATAGATTATTGTGTAATTGATGTTAATTGTGGAAATTCTGAATGGATCATGTTCTTTCCCCAATTTCCCCAAGTCTTGACTATTACTTGTAAATTGAAAAGGAATTATGAATGTGTTGATTATTTTAGTCATCTTTTTCAAGCTATGGGCTGCATAAAAACTTGTATTGTTTGTATTAGACCTAGTTCATGAAGAATTCATGATGAACCCTTTTCCCCTTTAACCCTAGGATGTGATCTTGAATTGAATTTTACATTATTGTTGCACAAAGTTTTGTTAGTGTGTCAATTACTAGCCTATGATGTTATTATGCTAATTATGAGTAGTATGGTGATATTACACCCATTTTGGGGTTGAGTATGAGGTTTGATTGTAAGACCTTGATGTTGGCTTATGAAGGAGACTTGGTAAGTCTTGTAATCTCAAATCTTTACCTTAATTATGGTTTCCTTTGATTAAGTGATGATGTTGTATTAAAGTATACCTTATGTAGGATTTATAGGGTTGGCATGAGGTTGAGTTGAAATGTCTTTACTATGGTTTGTGAGGTGATGACTAAGAAGTAAATGTTATAAGGATGGTGATGACTTACTAATGTGCCTTATTATGAATGATTGTGTAAATGTGCTAACCTCACATGTATGAATTGTAACGGAAAAAAAAATATGCATTCAATTCTTATTGAGTTGTGATGATTATGATGATATAAGGGATATACCCTATGACCTAAGCTAAGTTTTAATAATAAAGGATGAATTAAAGACATTTCAAAAGGGACATTAGCTTAGCACCGAGAGACTTGACATTAGAAGTGTTGACTTTACATAGAGGAAAATTTACCCTATAGTTCCACATGACATGTTGACTCCCCTATTAGGGATACTCACCCTATGGATTCTCTTGAGAGGAGGCTCCAATGTCCAAGTGGCATGTAGAGAGTTAATACCTATTTCTTAGTTCCTTAAACTATGTTGCCCCCATAGGAAGACTAGCTAGTGGATCAACCTAGAAAGATATGTTTATGTTTGCTTCTACTTTGGCCGGTAGACCACCTTTCATTGGTGTAAGGTTTTAAAACACCGGGTTCCACACTTAGATCATGTGGTCTATGTCAGTTAAGGCAAGTGTTCCCTAAACTAAAATGAAGTAATGAAGAAAAAACCAACTAGGAAATTGTTCTTATGTATATATATGCTTATAAATGTAAATGATAATAATGTGATGATCGTACATGTATATAACATTATAAGATGTTGGTTACTTCTAAGAACATGTATTGGTTTCTATTGTTAAAGTATGATATTATGTGCTCTTAATGATATGTTATGTAGAGTTTCATATTGGTTACGGTTCTTGCTAAATTTGCTTTATTGAGTAAGTTTATGGGGCTTTTCTTGGTCATTGAACAAGTGGAATTAATAAGGGTCATTGGTAATGGTCTTGCTTTGGTAATGTGGTAATGAACTCTTATTTATGCTTGTTGATGTTATTACTTGGTGATAGATTTATATTTGATTATGAGTTCAAGTATGTTGGTATGCATGTGACTTTCTTAGACTTAAGGTTGTTGGTCTTGTGAATTACATGTTATTGACTTGATTAATATACTTAAATGACTTGTATTGGTTCTTGAATCTGCATAAAGATTTTCAAAAGCTAAAATAGCATGTTTTAATGAAATGACCCTTTTTAACATGATTTGATATTATATGTGCATATGGTCTCATACTTAGTACATGTGATGTACTAACCCCATTTTCTCTTTTTCCCCAACATTTTAGGATTCGATCGTTGAAGGATTTTTGAGATGACATTGAAGAAGACTTGGAATTCCTCAATAATCCAAGTTGGGTAGGTCCTCACTTTCCGAGGGCAATGCCAATATCAAGATTATGAAGTTGTTTTAGTTTTAAGACTCCTATGTTCATTCCTTTCATTTGAGTACGGATTGTATAGCCTATATATGGCTCTATTACATTCTTGTATGGGATATGCCCAGTTGATACATTCTTATTTTAGATGGTTATGAGATAAGACACTCTTTTGAGACTATGTTCTATGTTGTATATCTATCTTTAATAAAAGTAGAAGACTACATAATCTTCTTATACGAAGGGTATATGTGTACTCGATATAAATATATAATATGTGTATGTAGAGGTCTATGCAAACCTCTGTAACGACCCGGATTCTTGAATCCGAATCACCACCGGCGTCATTGACCTCTCAGAGGTCGCAGACAAGCCTCATCTTGCATTCATCACATTCATCTAGTTAAATTTGCAGAAAATTTTAAAACTTTTTATATGTATGAAGTTTACTTAGACTTCATATAGGCATTACATATTAAACATTATATACTAAGCTCAACATTATCAACAACCATCTATCATAAAGAATCAATTCGAAACTGAAAATGAATATATCATAAATAGTTTGCCAAATACGGCCTTATTACAAAGCTTCGAAATGAAAAGAACGAAACAGAAAGGATAGGGACAAATATCCAC
>JAJJBR010000351.1:62494-137564 GCA_022817965.1 Solanum lycopersicoides
AAGAATTGAATGAGTATAAATCATTTCATTACATTCATATAAGTGAGGTTAGCACATTTACAAAGTCATTCATGATAAGGCACATTGGTAGTCATGACCATCTTTATAACATTTACATGTTAGTCATCCTCACAACCATAGTCAAGACATTTCAATTCAACATCATACCAAACCTATAAATCCTAATACCAGATATACATCATCATCACTTAATCTCAAGTAACCACAATTGAAGTAAAGAATAGGGATCACAAGACTTACCAAGTCTCCTTCATAATTCATATTCAAGGTCTTACCATCAACCCTTAACTCAACCCAATAGGGAGTAAAATCATCACACAAAAATAACAAACATGATAACAAGACCAATTGAATTCAACTACATCACAATTCATTACTAGTTCATGACTTAAGATAAGAGACTTAGGTCAAATTCATAACATGTTTCATACCATATATCAATTACTCAATAACTAGCATGATAGGTCTATAATTGATATTAATATATTCATAATTGATACAATAACATCATAGAATAGTATCTCAACCAATAAACAAGTCAATTGATCCAACATTATGCAATTCATATCAAGATCACAACCTAGGGTTAAGGGGAACATGTCATCTTCTTCGAACTAGACCAACCCATCCAGAGATAACACAATTAAGTTAAAATAAATGTTAATCTACTCATAATATCCAAAAGAAATCACAAAAAAAGTAATTCATGACATCAATTTCGTATTGGATGAAAACCAACTTAAAAACTCAACTTTTGAAATCACTTTGATGGAATCCTTTGAGGAAAGAGGTCTCAAACGTGAAAGGAATCCCATATATTAATGTTGATGAAGATTTATGGAGAATTTCGACCCTTTGCAGATCCTGAACCCACCCCTAGCTTGGTCTTCAATGGAGTTCTTTACTAGAGAGAGAAAGAAGAGAGAAGAAAGAGAGTTTTGGGTTTATGAATTGTGAGAGCTTAGGTTAGTCTAATTAGCTTTGGGGAATTATATAGGTTGTTAATTAACTTAATTAGAACTTAACTAACCCCTAATTAAACTCCTAACTAAGCAAACTAATTAAATGACTTAATTTAAAATGTGCATCAAAGTCACAGACCCCATAGACAACGCCACGATCGACGGATCGTGGGTCAATCGACGAGCAATGTCCCTTCCGTGATGCACATCCATCACTAAGTTCAGAGATTATGCAAAAATGACTCTTTCAATATTTTGACTAAGTGAGCATCGACGGAGGAAATCGATGCCCCGTCAATTGAACCACGAGCCGTCTGTGGCATCCGCAGGTGACACTGTCCTTTGACAGCCTTTTGTCACCTTTGCAAGGGTCCTTCTCAAGGGCCCTTGGTTGGTCCTAGGAGAGTCGTGCCCGCAAGTTTAGACTATGAAATAACTCTAATACGTGTTAGACACCCTTACACCAATTTTCATCATCTTCCGACTCCTAAAAGCTAGTCAAATAGGCTAAGGCACGCTAGTACCTCATTGAACTAGCTTCCGGACGTCATGGACATTGTTTGACATTTTTGTTTCTAAACCTCCTAAAAGATATATATATATATATATATATATATATATATATATAAAATATATATATATATTAAAATAGACCTTAAAACAATGTCTAAAGCTTTTGACACCTATGTTAGGCTCTAGAACACATCTTAGATTGTTGAAGTATTACATTATCCCCCCCCCCCTTAGGAACATTTGTCCCCGAATGATACTAAAATCTTTTGTATTGAAGGAATAGACTGAAGACTAGAAGACCAACCAATCAACAATACATAACAACATGAATTTCAACAACAATCATTACATTTACTCCAAGAAATTCAAAACTTCAATTACCACTTTTAAGGCTCAAACATCAAATTATGAGGAATTTCCTTCTCACCACAACGACATGATCTCGACACACCATATATGAGTCAATTATGCCAAAGTTCAACTTACCAACAAGCAACATAACATTTCATAAAGACTTATCATATTAAAATGCACAACATAATACCAAACAAGACAAAGAGCAACATTTTCACGCCAAAAGTATATTTGACTGTAACTTACAGTAATGTAACAAAAAATGCATGTAGTTGCAAAACATCACCAAAAATAAAGGAACTTCAATTTTTAGTCATTATTTTAATTATTAAGAGGAATGACTAACCTTAGTTGTCAAATAGATGAGGGTAACGGGACTTCATGTCGGCCTCGGCCTCCCATGTGAACCCTCAACTAGGTGATCCTTCCATAACATTTATGGAAGTCACCTCTTTGTTCCTCAACTTCTTTACTTGTATATCAAGGATTTGATCCGGAAGCTCCTCATAGGAGAGGTTATCCTTAACACCAAGACCCTCAATAGGAAGAATAGACTCGGGATCACCGATACACTTCTTAAGCATAGAAACATGGAAAACCAGATGAACCAAAACCAATTCAATAGGGAGTTTCAACTCATAGGCAACCTTAACAACCCTTTGAAAGATTTCATAGGGACCCACTACGAGGACTCAACTTACCTTTCTTGCCAAATCTAACCACCCCTTCTTCAAACTCTAAATCTCTTCTCCTCAGATAGGCATAAGACTTTTTCAGACAATAGGTTGTTTGCAGCCGGTTCCTTATGATACGAACTTTCTCCAAAGTCTTAGAAATCAAATCAGGACAAAGAATCGAAGACTCGCCAACTTCAAACCACCCAATAGGAGACCTACACCTCCTACTATACAAGGCTTCATAAGGAGCGATGGATATGGATGAATGAAAACTATTATTATAAGCAAACTCCACCAAAGATAAGTTCCTATCCCAATTTCCCTTCAAATCAATGACACAAGCTCTAAGCATATCCCTAGGAGTTTGAATAGTAAGATCCGCTTGACCAACCATTTGGGGATGAAAAGCAGTGTTTAACTTCACATTGGTACCCAACCCTTCTTGGAATGACCTCTAAAATGTAGATGTGAATTGTGCATTCCTATACGATATTATGGATAATGGAATACCATGGCGACACACAATCTCATCTATCAAGATCTTTACATAATCCTCCGCCAAATAGTATACTTGACGGGAATGAAACGAGCGTACTTTGTCAACCTATCCACAACCACCCATATAAAGTCATATTGTTTTTGTGTCTTAGGAAAACCTACCACATGTCTTCACACTTCCAAGTAGGAATTTGGATCTCTTGAAGTAAACCACCCGAATTTTTATGTTCGGCTTTTACTTGTTGGCAATTCGGACACTTAGCGACAAATTCCACTATTTTCTTTTTCAAACCTACCCACAAATATACTTCCCTAAGGTCATGTTACATCTTTGTCAAACCCGGAGGAATAGAGTAACGGGACCCATGAGCTTCCTCAAGAATCCGGTTCCTCAACCCATCTACATTGGGAACACACAACCTTCCTTGATACCTCAAAACACCCCCCACCCCCTAAGGAGAATGTCTCATTAAGCTTGCCAAGAACCGATTTCTTCAACTCCATCAATGGTTGATCAAGGTGTTCTTTGGACTTCACCTCAACCACTAAAGATGACTTCGAGTTATGATGGACCATAAAACCACCATTTGGAGAATCTTCTAACCTTACACCCAATCTATCCAACCTGTGAACATCTTTCACTAGGTCTTTCTTGGCTTCCTCTACATGAGAAACACTACCCATGGTCATACGACTTAGAGCATCCCCAACCACATTGGCCTTGCGGGGGTGATAGAGAACACTCATTTCATAATATTTTAACAATTCTAACCACTTTTTTTGTCGTAGATTCAACTTCTTTTGAGAAAACACATATTGGAGACTCTTGTGGTCGGTATACACATTTACATGAACACCATAAAAGTAATTCATGAATATTTTCAAGGCAAATACCACTACAGCTAATTCTAGATCAGGAGTTTGATAGTTCTTCTCATAAATCTTAAGTTGTCTAGAAGCATAGGCGATTACTTTCCCATGTTGCATAAGCACACACCATAAACCCACTCGGGATGCATCACAATACAAAACAAAGCCCTTTGTACACTCCGGTTATGTCAACACCAGAACGAAAGTAAGCCTATCTTTCATGATTTTGAAGCTTCCTTCAAATGCCTCCGACCACTAAATCTTCTTACTCTTTTGGTTCAAAGTAGTCAATGTAGTTGCAATGGACGCAAAACCATCCACAAACCTCCGCTAATAGCCCGCTAGACCCAACAAACTCCTAATGTCGGTTGGAGTCAATTGTTTAGGCCAATTTATCACCGCGTATGTCTTCCTTGGATCAACCTCAACTCCCTCACTAGAGATTATATGACCAAGAAACGCCACCGACCTCAACCTAAACTCGCATTTTCTATACTTGACAAATAATTGATGTTCTTAAAGTACACTCCCAAATGACGCATGTATTCACCCTCATTTTTCAAATATACCAAGGTGTCGTCAATGAAGGGAATGACAAATAAATCTAGGTAACTTCGATATACCCTATTCATTTCATCCATAAATTAGGTTTGGGCATTACTCAGACCAAAGGACAATACTAAGAACTCATAGTGACCATATCTAATTTGAAAATCCATTATTGGTATATCCTCATCACTCACACTAAGTTGGTGATACCTCGATCTCAAGTCAATCTTTGAAAAGTAGCTTGCCCCTTTGAGTTGATCAAATAATTTGTCAATCCGAGGGAGAAGATATTTTTTCTTAATAGTGACTTTATTGAGTTGGTGATAATGAATGCACAGTCTAAGGGACCCATCATTCTTATTCACAAACAAAACCGGACCACCCCATGGAGAAATACGAGGTCTAATGAATCCCTTTACTAGTAAATCTTTGAGTAGATCCTTCAACTCCTTCAATTATGCCAGAGCCATCCAATAAGGAGGAATTGAGATGGGATTTTTATCTGGTAACAAGTAGATAGCAAAACCAAATTCCCGTTCGAGAGGAATACTGCGAAGATCATTAGGAAAGACCTCCGGAAATTTCCTCATTATGGGGACTGACTCAATGGGAGGAATTTTGGAGTCTAAATCTTGGACTCTTACTATATGGTATAAACACCCTTTTGAGATAATTTTAAAAGCCTTAAGACAAGTGATGATACGACCTCTAGGAATAGGATTGCCCCCCTTCCACTCTAAAACGAGTTCATTTGGAAACCTAAATTTCACCACCCCCGTTCTACAATCTATAGAGGCAAAGCAAGCATGCAACAAATCCATACCCAATATGATATCAAAATCAAACATATCAAGTTCTACTAGTTCAACATAAGTAACTCTATTTGGCCACATTATAGGACAATTTCCATACACCCTTTTTGTAACATCGGACTCACCCGACGGAGTAGACACCATAAAAGGTTCATTGAAGATATCGAGTAAAATATCAAAAAATTTGGGTACAATAGGAGTAACAAATGACAAGGTAGCACCGGGTTAAAGTAAAGCATATACATTAATAGAAAAGACTTTTAATATGCCGGTCACTACGTCAGGGGAAGTCTTTTTCTCACCCCTAGAGTGGAGAGCATAAAAGTGATTCTTCTTCGGAGCATCATTCGAACCACTTGCTTGCCCACTCTCCTTGTCTTGTCCATTCACATTTGGGAAATCCCGTACCTTGTTCCCACTTTTACCACAACCAAAAAAATTATCCGTTCCCTTAAGACAATCACCATAGTGCTTCTTGCCACACTTCCCACAAGTTGGCTTCTTGGTTGGTGAACTAGTACCTCTTCCCCTTTGAGGCTTAGGGTAAGACACCCTATTATCCCTAGCCTTACGAAATTTGTAAGGAACTTTATGACAAATCCTCTTCTTGAATCTAGGCTGGTCTTGAATCTCAAGCCTACTCTTTGATTAACCACCTTCAAAAGATTTTGCCCTCTTGGCATCTCTACTCTTTCTCTTAGACCATGCCTCTAACACATAATGAGCATGAACCATGAGACGAGAAATATTCATATTGTCATGAAGCATGGCCGAATGACACTCCTGTTGCAAATCATCCAACACCCCCGTGACAAAGCGGCTTATTTCATCCCAAGAATCGGAAACCAAAGAAGAGCATATTTTGACAATTTACTTAATTTAAAGGAGTATTCAAGAACACTCATACCTCCTTGGCGAAGGTTGATGAACTCCACAACTTTGGCTTCCCTCTTCTCCCTAGGAAAGAACCGATCAAGAAAAGCCTTCTTGAAGATCTCCCAAGTCACTGGTCCACCCGTTAGAGGCCTATTCTCCCTCCATTGGATGTATCAAGTTTGGGCCACATCTTTGAGTTGGTAAGTGGATAACTCGGCCTTCTCACTAGTAGTCAACCCCATAACATAAAGGATATTGTAGATTTAATCAATGAACTCTTGGGGGTCTTCTTCAACCTTAGACCCATAGAAATTAGGAGGATACATTATGGTAAAATCCCTCAAATGGGAGGCCATGGTTCCAACAATTTTGTTTGGTCGGGGTAAAACCTCCTTATAAGATTGGGTCGTCTTATATTGGGCTTGAGCAATGATGTGTTGGGCTTGTGAAGTAATAGCTTGGGCCAATTGGAAGACGGAGCCCTTATTTCACCATCCGTCCTAGTTGGAGGATTGACCGGAGCTTTGTAGTAACTGAGTTCTTCTTCAAGAGGAGGGACTTGATCACCACAGGGAGGAACTCCCTCATTGGCAATCTCTTCTTCAAGTCTTTGTGCCGCATTCCTTCGAGTATTAGTTGACTAAACAAAAATACAAGGTTTAGGTGAAAGCACACAATAAGTATACTCTAGAGGCACGATATTGGATTTCAAAAAAAATTTAGAGTTTCCTAAGAATCACATAGTTTCCTATTCATAAGTGTGGCGCGCTTCACAATTATGAATAAGTCTCTACATAGACGTGGTTGAGAGAGACATCGACTTAAAGATATTCAACCTCATGCTTTGATACCAAGTTTTTCACATCTGAGGAGCACCCCCTAGACGAAACCTGCATCTTCGTCCTTTTTGAGGACTAAGACTAGCCTCTTTGCATACATCATTATATTCATAGGTTAAAATTTCAGAAAATTTAAAAACTTTTCATTAATTCAACAATGAGGTTTTCATAGACATCTACATACACATAATATATTCATATCGAGTATAAATAGACCCTTCAGATAAGAATATTACTTTGTCTTCTACTTTTATTGCACATAGATATATAAGATATAACATAGTCTAAAATGGATGTATCATCTCATAACCATATAACAAGAGTATATCAAATTGGGCCTAGCCCATACATTAATACAATAAGACCACACATAGGTCATACAATGTTCAGTACTCAAATGAAAGGAAAGAACATAAGAGTCTTAAATATAAAACAACTTCATAGCTTGATATTTGCATTGCCATAGGAAAGTGAGGACCTACCCAACTTGGATGAATAAGAATTCCAAGATGTCCTTCAATGTCGTCTCAAAGCCATTCAACGACCGGAACCTAAAATGTTGGGGAAAAGGCAGAAATGGGGTTACGACACAACTTGTACTAAGAATGAGACCATATGCATATATAATATATAATCATGCTAAAAAGGAACATTTGATTATAACATGCTAATTTACATTTATTAAGGCTTATAATTATTTAAGCAAAACCAAACCAATCAATAAAGCATATTCATTAATTCTAAAGCATGTTCATCCCAAGACCAACAATACTAAGTCTAGTCAAGTCAACATGAATATCACATAATTGGACACATAGTCAAAACAACTCTATCATCAATTCATAATAGTTACAAGCATAGACAAGACTTCATTTCAACATAATCAAAGCGAGACAATCAGCCATGAACCCTCATTAAGTAAACAAGTGAAATGACCAAGCAAATACCCATAACCTTACTCAATCAAGTAACCTAACTAGAATCATTACTAATGCCGAACTTCCCATAACCTATCACTTAAGAATAAATATCATCTTACTTTAACAATATAGACCAAATGCATGTTCATAGGAGCAACAAACATTGCATAATATCATCTACATGTAAGATCATCATATTATCGCCATTTACATTTATAAGCATGTACATACATAAGAACAACCTCCTAAGACTTCCCCGAGGGATAACTAGTGCAATGTTTAGGTAGAGTCTCATACCCCTACCTAGATTAAGCTAAACCCCTTAGGTCATCCTAGTTAGGGTTCATTCATAAATTCATTTTACCATTTGGGAACATCTTGCCTTAACCGACATATACCACAAGATCTAATGTGGAATGTGGTGTCATGGAACCCTACACCGAAGGAAGGTGCAATACTTGCCAAGGTAGTACCAAAACATGAAAGTAGCAACTACGTGGATCCACTAGCTAGTTTTCTTATGGGGGTAACATAGTTCAAGAACTAGGAGATATAATTGGGACCCTCTTTATGCGACATGCATTATAATCTCCGATCTCAAGAATACATTAGTAATCCTAACTTCTCTGTATGGTAAGGTAAACTCCTCACTCCAGTTCACTCGGTGTTAAGCTAGAGTCATTTTTTGAAATGTCTATGAGCCTTTATTAACAAACATAGCTTAATTTAGGTAATTGGGTCTATACCTTGTGTAATCATCATCATCATAGCTCAATAAGAATGGCATTAGTATAAATCCTTTAATTACGATTCATATAAGTGAGGTTAGCACATTTACATTGTCATTCATGATAAGGCACATTGGTAGTCATCACCATCCTTATTATTGCTTAAGATAACAAGGCCAATTGAATCACTACATAACAATTCATTACTAGTTCATAGCTTAAGATAAGAGACTTAGGTCAAATTCATAACATGTTTCATACCCTAGATCAATTACTCAAGAAATAGCATGATAGGTCTATAATTCATCTTAATTATTCATAATTGATACAATGACATCATAGAATAGTATCTCAACCAATAACTAATTCTTTTGATCCAACATTATGCAACTCATATCAAGATCACAACCTAGGGTTAAGGGGAATATGTCATATTCTACCAACTAGACCAACCCATCAAGAGATAACAAAATTAAGTTTAAGTACATGTTAATCTACTCATAATATACAAAATAAATCATAAACAAAGTAATTCATAACATCAATTTCGTTTTGGATGAAAACTCAACTTTTGAAATCACTTTGATGGAACCCTTTGAGGAAAGAGGTCTCAAAGGTGAAAGGAATCCCATACCTTAATAATTGATGAAGATTGATGGAGAATTTCTCCCCTTTGCATCCCTTGAACCCACCCCTAGCTTGGTCTTCAATGGAGTTCTTCAGTAGAGCGCGATGCTATAAGACGATAGAAGTTTCACTTTCTTCATTACTCTAATGTAATGCCATAGAGTTGAGTTTTATAAGTTCATTTTTCTAAACCTCGTGTCTTATGTTTATAGGACATGAATACGAGAAGGACACCCGCTAGAAGGAAGGGGGGAAAAGTAGCTAACAAAGAATTCCTCTCCGGAATGAGCAAGTCCCTATAGTTGACAAAGAGGATGTGAATGAGGAGGTTCCCCCTCTGGAAGCTCAAGGACCTCAAGTGCCCCAAATGCCTCCAATGACCCAAGGTCCTCATGTTCCGTATGTTGAACGTGATATGTCTAATGCGGATATAAGGTTTGGCCTTAGGGTTTTGAATCAACTTATGACGTTTCAAGATAAAGTCGTCACTAATCATGTGGTTTCCCAAGCTAATCTAGAAGTTGACCTCAACCCAATGCTAGTACTCCCGCTTCTTGAATCCGGGATTTCAAGAGGAAGAAACCTCTTATTTTCCATGGCACTAAGGTGGATGAAGATCTACAAGGCTTCATAGATGAGGTGTTCAAAGTGGGTTTGACTCTTAGAGAGAAAGTGGAACTAGCCGCTTATCAACTAAAAAATATGGCTCAAGTGTGGTTTGAGAAATGGATGGATGAAAGACCCTTAAGGGAAGGTCTCATAGATTTGGAAGTGTTCAAAAGAGCCTTTCTTGATAGGTTCTTCCCCATAGAGTTGAGGGAGAGAATGTTAGTGGAATTCATGAACCTTCGTCAAGGGAGAATAGCGTGAAGGAGTATTCTCTAAAGTTCACTCAACTCTCTAAGTATGCCCCAACCTTGGTAGCCAACTCTAGGGCTAGAATGAATAAGTTTGTGATGGGGATTTCTTGTGTGGTTGAAAAAGAATGTGGTACGACAATGCTCCATAAGTATATGGATATCTGTAGGCTCATTGTGTATGCTCAACAAATTGAGAAGTCCAAGCTTAGGGAGATGAATATAGATTGAAAGAGGCCTCGGTCGGATGAATCAAGTCAGTCTAAGTCTAAGAAGAGGTTCTATAACCAAAAATCTACCAATCAATATTCCCAAGGAGATTGTTATGCTTTTGAGAGGCCTAGGTGTACTAGTTGTGGGAAGCAACACGTGGGTAGGTGTCTTGCCGGCACGGTTGGTTGCTTTGGATGTGGTAATAGGGTACATAAGATGAGAGATTGCCCTAAGTGGAAAAAGGTCAACCAAGCTCTTCATGTTTGTCCGGATCCTAATGCTTCAAAGAGGAATCATTTTTATGCACCTGGAGAAAAAAAAAAAGACTAATCTGGAGGGGAAGGCCTTGGTAAGTCATAAGTTCCTTATGATTGTTTTGATTTTTTCTTTAGATGGGTTTACCCTAAGTGGGGGAGAATGAGTTGAGTAAATAGGTAGTTGATATTCTTTTCTTTCCTTCTATTTTTACTCAAGCTTGAGACCAAAATCCTTAATAGTTTTGTTCTTTTGGAGTCTTGCACATTAGTATAAGTTTCTTTTCTCCATATGATATGATTTTCATTTATGATTTGACATTTTGCATGCTCTTTATGATATCATAGCTTCATGAGTAGATTGGTAGTTAATGTATAATTCTCATGTCAATATTTAGCTAATGATATTTTCTTAATTTCTTAAAAGTTGTTATGTTATGTGCCAATGTGTGATTTGCAAGTTATTACATGTTCAGCTTTGAAATGATGTGATGATCATGTCGAATGTTGGAGAAGGTTGTTCCTCCATAAATGAAATGATGATGAAGTATGTGTGCTCGTTGAATTATGGAATTTGATTCAAATTGCTTATGTTGCTTAAAGTGTGTAATGAATAGAAGTTGGTTTTCCTTGAAAGCTTGGTGATATGACTATATATGTTATGACCTTGGTGATATGTGTGGTATGCTTCTAGTTGTATCCTCGAATTCCTTGAAAGTGTTTAAGTGTAATTTGAGGATGAATGTTCCCAAGTGGGGTAGTATTGTTACACCCTAAGAATGAAATAGGTCAAACAGATCTTCACATGTGTTTCAAGAGTTAATAATGAGTTAAATGAATAATATTAGCATTAGAAGTCAGTTTGTGAAGTTTGGAAGTCAAAAGTCAAGGAACGACCAAGACGTTCGGAAGCTAGTGTGTGTGCTAGTGTGTCCTTGTATGTTGTATGTGTTTATGTGTGTTGTTTGGAGTCTACAATAAGCGGTGATGACCCTTGCACCTAGAGGGTCATGTTTAGGATCAAAACGTCCGGGTACGACTACCGTGGACCACCCTAAGGGTCCTCAAGGAGGACCAAAACTTTGGCAAAGCAAGCTCCCCAAGGCAGCAGGGTTTTGTGCCTTGGTGAAACAAAGGCGCGTCGCGGCCATGTCTCAAACTCCTCTTTCCAAAAGTAATTTTCAAGAATTTTTGGGAACATTTCCGCATCCAAGATAATTCAGAAAAGTTATGTGAAGTTTGACTTGTCTAAAGTGGTCCAATCAATGTACGGGTTTTTTTGGTATTTTGGGGGATGTGTTATGTAAAACATTTAGGTCATTTTACACCCATTCCTCAAACCAAAAAAGCCAAGATTTTATTTTGAAATCAAAATTTCAAAACCCTCTAAAGTTCTTCTCTCCCAAAAAGCTCTCTAAAACTCCGAGCCAACTAAAGGTGGAGCTAGGGTTGAAGGTTTTGGACGTTTTCTTCATCAAAATTTCGTGGTTTCTTCTTATTGAGGTATGGCTGTTCATCATTATCTCTTTTTCCATTCAAGGAGACCATTTCAAGATTTTTCATAAAGGGTTTTCAAATTCCAACTTCCTCTATTTTGAAGTCTAAGCATGGGTCTTGCATGAAAACGTTTTAATGAATGTAATATGCTATTTTTCAATGTTAGTTGATGATTTTAAGGCTAAAAACACGATGACCCAATGGTCAATGTTATTTCTCCACTTTTGGCTTATGAAGTGGGTTTAAGGTGCATGTTTTGATAATGTTAGAGCTGTGGTTTTCTCTAATGTGATGTGATTAGATACTGACTTATTATCTTTATTAATGATGTTTTTGGTGAAATATTGAGGAAAGGTGGTAAAGGCTTGGATGAAGGGTAAGTTGTTCTATCTTGATTAAGTTATAATAAAGTAACTCTTGAGTGATATGGTCCACCTCTAGTGGCGGTGTTTATTTGAAGTATATGAAGTTATATATATATTGTGAAAATGGTCTTGAAGGCATGATATGTGAAGTGAAGTAATGATTTTTATATTTATATGAATGATATATGTTAGAAGGTTTAAATGAGTATCTTTAAGGGTTTATATCTAAATGAAGTATGTATTTGAATGTGAAGTATTATAACGTGTGAGTTGTGATAAATGTGGGTATGAGCATGTCTAGAAGTCAATGTTATAAATAATGGTTATTATGTGAAAGGTGTGCTTATATGTACTCACACATACACTTGAATGCATGAATGAAGTCAATGAATTAAAATGGGGGATTGTAGTGTGGAAATCTTCGTGAGTAGAGATGAAGCGTCTAGACCATCCCTACTATTCTTAAGTATTTGGGGTGAACAGTCTTCGTGAGTTGAGATGAAGTGTTTAGTAGCAACCTCACTATTCCCGATGAGCTTTCCAAAGATATGTTGGAGGTTGGATACCCTTCTTGAGTTGAGATGGGGTGTTCAATAGTCATCTCTTAACCTATAGTTAATGAAAGTTTAAGACTCCATGGGTGTCACGACCCGAAAGCACCCCCTAGAAGTTAGGGAAAACCTTTGAATCGTGACCGGGCCTACTTGACCCCTTTGGGGTCTCGTACAAGCCCTCTAACTAGCGTTCATAACATAAAGCATTAAAAGTAGTGCGGAATTAAAACTTTTCACGATAATAATAATAAAATAAGTCTTTTCATAAATACTAGGAAATATTGTCGTCACAAGCCAACTTAAAGACACAACTTAGAATCTTAGGGACACGGCCCTTTACAATAAAAAGGAATTTACACATTATGTCTTAATAAAGAAACTAGGAAACAAAAACTATGTCCTCGAATATATGAGGACATACCAAATTCTTGAGAGATAGAATTCCCAAGCTTCAACTTCGATCTTCCAAAAGGCTTCTGACCTATACTCATAATGTATATAAAAGTATGGGCTTAGTACAAATAATGTACTAAGTATGGCATATGCAAAAATATGTAAAAAGGGACATTTTTAGTAAAATAAAATTTCATGCCAATTTAACAAAACATTCATGAACTTATGAACAAAACAACATAAGAATCATGATTTAACACTTAAAGAAGAACTTCCATAATTTTACCTCAACATTACACTTTACAGAAAGCACACTTGACTTCACAGTGAACTACGCATGTATACGACTCTCACACGTGTACTCTCCTCCAATAGGAATCTTAGGTCACACTAAGTACAATGTACGCGTAGCATCCCATACTACCACTCCCACTAGCGCTCCTAATGGATTCTCAAGGATTTGAGCATGTTACAACAAGTTGACCAAAAAGATGCATTTACAGTGAACTATTCAATTGACATTACTGTGAACCATTTTAAGTCATTATCGTAGATTTAAAAGCTTTACATTAAACTAAGGACTCCAACAATGGTGAACTTCCAAAGTATTGCAAATGAGGAAATGAGTCCATTTCCGTAGAAGTTTCCCTACCTAAGGATAATCCCAAGACTCTCTAAGGTAATACATGAAGGAAACGTCTAAACACTTCCTTCAACGCACACCCAAGCGATCCTCAAGACTACCCCATTCGACTTACTCGCCTCAGGAGAATGAATCACCACTCAAAGACAATACCTTAAAATAAAACCAAACAAAACACCAAAGGCTTCCCTTTCGGAATGCCTACTTAGTGCAATGAGTAGGATGAAGTCCCATACCACCACTAACCTAAGTAGTACATTCTTTTCGAAGGTTTGGCACAAAGTCTTCCCTTTCGGAAGGTCCTACTTAGTGCAATGGATAGGTAGCGTCCCATACCACCACCTACCCTAAGTAGCACGTTCTTTTAGAAGACTTAGTTTCATCAAATCACATAGGTAACACATTAATTAGACAACTTATCATTTTCATTACTTTTGTGGGGGGGTAGCTTAACCGACAAAGACCATGAGAGCTAGGCATGGAATCCCGATATTAACCCCTATCGGATGAGGGATCCTCACTTTCCTAGAGTAAGGTCATACTTCTTAGCTTTTACATGGCTTTTCCAATAGCTATACCTATGCGGGCACATAGTTAAGGTATAGGGATATTTCTACTAAGCAACTCATTATCTACTAATGAGGAGTGCTCATCTCAAAAGGTATAAGGGAATAAGACATCTCAACTCACGAAGTGTATTCCACCTCTTCTTTCTATCCTCTAGGTGCTAGGCATAACTCCCCACGGATTCTCACATTATAGACTATAGGTTAAGGATAACTAGCGAATGCCACATCTCAACTCATGAAGTGCATTCATCCTCCCACCTATCTAGGAAAGCTCATTAGGAATAGTGAGGTTGCTACTAGACACTTCATCTCAACTCACGAAGAGTGTCCATCCCAAGACTCCCCTTCTTACTAAACTTAGCTTCATTCATTCACTTAAAGTTTTTGTGTACATGTAAGCACACCTTGCATATAAGCATAATTTCATATACATTACTTCTAAACATGATTTAGACTTCCATTTATAAACTAACACACTTTACATACTTCACTTAGTCACATTCTTCAATTAGACCAAAATCTAGGTCAAACATCCAATTCAAGCTTCACAATAACAAAACAAGACTCATTTACAATTTCTATTCATTCTAAGCTTTAGACCTTAGAGATCCTATTGTCAATACCTAATAAATACCACCAATTTATCAAATAAGCACCGCCACCAAGAAGGTGGACCATACCACTCAAGATCATATCATATACTTTTATTTTCATCGCTTAGTCATGCATTCATATTCATGTACTTAATCACCCTAGGAATTATTCTATCAAGGTAGACATGTGCAATGTATTGGAAAAGTCTAATACCTTTGCCTAAATTTGTACACCTATAAAGTCATCCTAGTTAAAGCACATATCATGATTCGTTGACATATACTATACATGCATAATTGTAGACATTAGTGCATATCAGAATTGTCTCTTCATTAGACACCATGAACTATACTACTCATAACCATGCATGAGGTTTGAATGTGTCTACATTGGAGAACATGATCACATAATTTTTATCAACATGATAATGAGTTAGCCATCATCTTAAGACCACTATCAACATTCATGAATAGAGCACACACCATATTATAGCATAGGAGACTAGACCACTTCAACATTTGCATCCAAGACTCCTAACATTGGCTAAGATCACACATTCATATAGGATTACATAAGTAATGGTTATTCACCATTATCACATCATCAATGGCAAAATCTAGACCATACCTAACCCTAAAATTATCATTCACTTTGAGAATACATCATCAATATACCAAGAAGATAATACTAGATCGAAAGACTAGGCATACTACTCCACATTGTGTGATCATCATAACCACCCTTCACAATACAAAACTTTCCTTCAAGGTTATGATCAACACAAATATATATTTACAAGATAGTAAGCACTACCAACATAAGTGGACCATACCACACAATCCTATAGAAGGCCAATCTACCATAAATTCTATACAAAGTACAAGGAATAGGGAAAACTCACCAATTCTCAAAGCTTTGATCATCATTGATGAATAATCATAACTCATCAATAATTCATATATAAGGCAGTATCGAAAAGTACAATAACATAAATGAAATCTTGATTCAACAATCATAGGATCATGGTCACATTATGTACACTACATCATCAATTCTATAGAAGGTGTAGGAATATAGGTCGAACTTAACAAATCTCCAAACCTTGGTCCTGTTTGATCAATTACCCTTAATTCACCATCAATTTACATAGAAGACAATAGCTATAATCAAATTATCATAATGGAATCAAACTAAAATCATCCTAACATGAAGATCACAATAACCACAATATATGATTAATTGACAAATTGGGAGGATGATGGGTTCATCATAAAATTATATTAAAAATCATTGTTAAAATAGTATCTAATCAAGAATTCATCATAAACATGCTTTTGAAATCAATTTGAGAAAGAACACATGGCTAGATTGAATGATTGAAGGTTTGATCATGAAACCTCATTGAAAAGCTTTGAAGGAAATCCTTAGATGAATGGATAACTAAGTATGAAGGATCACCATACCTTCTACATGAAGGAAACATGAAAACTTGGTGACGAAAGCTTAACAATCCATCATCATGGCTGGTCTTGAGCTTCATCTCCAATGGAGGTTTCTAGAGAGGTTTTCTTTTCAGAGGGAAGTCTAATTTTTTTACGAATGAATTGGAATAAGGGTTTCGATGTTATTAAAATACTTAATATAACTAAAATAACCACTAATAACCGTCCATATTAATTTAGGAACGTCGGGTTAGTTTCCCAATTCACCCCATGCATGGCAGCGTGCATGCTGAAGAATTGCACGTAGAATAGACGACCACAAAGTACGCCTCGTAGACCCATCAATGGTCCATACTGGAGAACGTCGTTTGGGTCATAGGCTCAACCCTTGGGGCTTAAGATCCCCAGGCTATGTATGGGTCTACGCCCTCCAGATGATGAGGCATCAACTTGGCTATGGGGCATCGATCCTTGGCGTAGAGTGACACTTCCAAGGTAGTGCACTGACGTTTCCAACATAAATACACTCATATGCAAGTTAAGGAACTTCCATATCAATTTCAACCAAAACAAACATGTAAAATGAAGCACATCTCAAAGCCTTGTTATCATGTTGGTTATACTTGTGTGATGATATTACACCCTTCTTTGGTTGAGTTAAGGGTTGATTGTAAAACCTTTATGTTGGATTATGAAGGAGACTTTGTAAGTCTTGTGATCTCAACTCGTTACTTCAATTGTGGTTACTTGAGATTAAGTGATGATGTTACATTGAAGTATATCTTGTTTTAGGATTAATAGGGTTGGTATCATATTGAATTGAAATGTCTTGAATATGGTTTGTGAGGTGTTGACTAAGATGTAAATTATATAAGGATGGTGATAACTTACCAATGTGCCTTATCATGATGTGAATGTGTAAATGTGCTAACCTCACTTATGTTAATTGTAATGAAAGGACTATACTCATGGCATTCTTATTGAGCTATGATGATCATGATTATGCAAGGGATATACCCTATCACCTACATTAAGCTATGATTATTAATAAAGACATTAAATACATTTCAAAAGGGACTCTATCTTAGCACCGAGTGAACTAGAGCGAGAAATGTCCCTTCCCACATAGGGAAGGTAGGATCACTAATGTACTCTTGAGATTGGAGACCATAATTCATGAAGCATAAAGAGGGTCCCAATTATATATCCTAGTTCTTGAACTATGTTTCCGACATAGGAATTCTAGATAGTTGATCCACGTAGTTGCTATGTTCATGTTTTGTTACCACCTTGCCATGTAGTCATCCTTCCTTTGGTTTACGGTTCCATGACACCAAATTCGACATTAGATCATGTTTTCTATGACGGTTATGGCAAAATGTTCCCAAATGGTAAAATAAATTAAATGAATGAGCTCTAACTAGGAAGACCTAAGGGGTTTAGCTTAGTCTAGGTAGATTAGGGGACTCTACCTAAACGTTGAACTAGTTAGCCTTGAGGGAAGTCTTAGGAGGATGTTCTTCTATATGGATATGCTTATAAATTGTACATGTTATGTATATCATGATCTTGCACATTGATGATACTATATGATAATTGGTTTCACATTTGAAAATGTGTGTGGTCTCCATTGATAAAGTATGAAGAAATGTACTCTAAAATGATATGCTATGTGAAGTTGGATATTAGTCATGGTTCTTGTTGGTTTACTTGATTGAGCAAGGTTATGGGTATTTGCTTGGTCATTGCACTTGTTGATTTAATGAGGGTCCATGGATAATTTTCTTGCTTTGCTTATGTTGAAATGAACTCTTATCTATTCTTGTTGCTACTATAACTTGATGATAGAGTTGTCTTGACTAAGTGTTCAACTATGTAATATGCATGTTGGATTGAATAAACTTAGTATTTGTTGTTCTTGTGATGTACATGCTTTTGACTTAATGAATATGCCTTATAAATTGGTATTGTCTTCTTGAATGTGCATAAGGCTTTCCGAATGTAAAATAACATGTTTTAATGAAATGTCCCTTTTTAGCATGATTTGATTCTATATGTGCATATGGTCTCATACTTAGTACAAGTGGTATACTAAGCCCATTTTCTCCCTTTTCTCCAATATTTTAGGTTCTGGTCGTTCAAGGTCTTTTGAGATGACTTTGAAGAAGACTTGAAATTCTCACTCATCCAAGTTGGGTAGGTCCTCACTTTATGAGGGTAATGCCAATATCAAGCTTATGAAGTTGTTCTAGTTTTAAGACTCTTATGTTCTTTCCTTTTTATTTGAGTACTAAACATTGTATAGACTATATGTGGCTTTATTACATTGATGTATGGACTAGGCCCAAATTGTTATACTCTTGTTAGATGGTTATGAGATGACACATCCATTTGAGACTATCTTATATCTTATATATCTATGTGCAATAAAAGTAGAAGACTATGTAATCTTCATATATGAATAGTCTAGGTATACTCTATATAAATATTATGTTTATGTAGAGGTCTATGTAAACCTCAATTAAGAAGTAATGAAAAGTTGTAAATATTCCGCATTTTTTACCTATGGATGTAATGATGTAAGCTAAGATGCTAGTCTTAGTCCTCAAAGAGGACGACGACGCCAATTACGTCTAGGGGGTGATCCCCGGATGTGATAGGAAAGGTGGTAAATCTTATGTGGAGAGGCCTCTTTGTTCAAAATGTGGTAGAAAATATGATGGTAAGTGCCTTGTTGGCACGGGTAATTGCTTTAGTTGTGGTAAAAGTGGCCACATGAAGAGAGATTGTCCTATGATGAAATCTCAACAAAGAGAATGTTCTCAAGCACAAGCAAATACCCTAGATCCGGATGCTCCTAAAAAGAATCGTTTTTATGCTCTCTAATACCGACGTTATCAAGAGAGCTCCCTGGATGTGGTGACCGGTAAGTTGCAATTATTTTCCTCTGATGTATATGCTTTGTTGGACCCCGTTTATCCATTGTCTTTTGTTACCCCTCTTGTAGCAATAAGATCTTATATACTACATGACATCTTAGAGTAGCCTTTTTCGGTTTGTACCCCAGTGGTTGATTCTGTGGTGGCTCAGAGAGTCTATAACGGTTGTCATATTTCCTTGCCCATTAGAGTTATGTTGGTTGACTTGATAGAAATTTATATGCTCGATTTCAATGTTATATTGGGAATTGATTGGTTGCATGCTTGTTTTTCCTCTATTGATTATAGGACAAGGGTAGTCAAGTTTCAATTTCCAAATGAACCCATTTTTGAGTGGAGGGGAGGAAAGTCAAATCCTAGGGGTAGGATTATTTTGTTTCTTAAAGCTTGAAAGGTTATTGCAAAGGGTTTTCTCTTCCACATAGTAAGAGGTATGGATCTTCAATATGTGGTCCCTTCCATAGAGTCGGTACTCGTAGTGAGGGAATATCCATAGGTCTTTACCGATGATCTTCTCGGAATCCGTCCCGAAAGGGAGATTGACTTCGGCATAAAATTATTGCCAGAAACAGAACCTATTTCAATCACTCCTTATCGGATGGCCCCGGCCTAGTTGAAAGAGCTAAAGGCTCAACTAAAAGATTTGCTATATAAGGGTTTTATTCAACCAAGCATATTTCCATGGGGTGCTCCGGTATTGTTTGTGAAGTAGAAGGACGGGTCATTGAGAATGTGTATCGATTATCGTCAATTGAAAAAATTCACCATAAAGAATAAGTACCCTCTCCCTAGCATTGATGTCTTATTTAATCAATTCCAAGGGGTGAGTTAATTTTCATAGATCGACTTGAGGTCGAGTTATCACCAACTTAGGGTGAGGGAAGTTGATATTCTTAAAACGGCATTTCGAACAAGATATGGTCAATTTGAATTCCTAGTTGTCATTTGGTCTAACAAATGCCCCGGCGGCTTTCATGGACTATATGAATCGAGTTTCTAGAAATTATCTTGATTTGTTCTTTATTATCTTTATTGATGATATGTTTATATGCTCGAGGAGTGAGGATGATCATATGAGTCATTTGAGAATAGTTTTGCAAGTACTCAAAGATAACCAACTTTTCGCTAAATTTAGTAAATGTAAATTTTGGTTGAGGTTGGTTGCTTTTCATTGTCACATTGTCGATTGTGAAGTGGTTGAGGTCGATCTGAGAAAGATGGAAGTTGTCAAAAGTTGGCCTAGACCTTTGAGTCCTACCGATATTTGAAGTTTTCTAGGGTTGGTTGGTTACTATAGGAGGTTTGTTGAGGTATTTTCATCTATTGCATCTCCATTAAAGGCCTTAACCCAAAAGATGTACAAGTTCGAATGGTTGGAATCTTGATAAAATAGCTTCCAATTATTGAAATTTAGACTCACCTCTGCTCCGGTGTTGACCATACTTGAAGGTACCGAAGGGTTTGTGGTTTATTGTGATGCCTCACGGGTGGGTCTAGGATGTGTTTTTATGAAACATGGCAAAGTTATAGCGTATGCCTCTAGGAAACTCAAGTCTCATGAGAAAAATTACCCAACTCATGACCTTGATCTTGCGGTCGTGGTATTTGCCTTAAAATTTTGGTTACACTATTTCTATGGGGTGAATGTAGATGTGTTCACCTATCAGAAGAGCCTACAATATGTATTCACCCAAAAGGACTTGAATCTACGCCAAAGAACATGGTTAGAGCTTTTAAAGGACTATGACATGAGCGACCTTTACCATCCCGAGAAATCTAATGTGGTGGCGGATGTTTTGAGTCGAGTATCCATGGGTAGTGTGACTCATGTTAATCAAAATAAGAAAGAGTTAGTAAAAGAGGTTCATAGATTGGCTCGTTAGGGTGTCCGACTAAAGACTCTTCAAAGGGTGGTGTCATGGTTCGTCAGAACTCCAAGTCATCTTTAGTGGTTATGGTGAAATCAAAGCAACACCTTGATCCTCTATTGATGGAGTTGAAGGAAACGGTTCTTAGTAAATCAAATGAGTCCTTCTCTAAAGAAGAAGATTGGTGCTTAGGCACCAAGGAAGATTGTGTGTAACGGATGTGGATAGGTTGAGGGAATTGATCTTGGAAGAGGCTCATGGCTCCTGATATTCCATTCACCCGGGTGCCACAAAGATGTACCGCGATTTACGAGAATTTTATTGGTGGAATGGTATTAAAAGGGACATAGAGGATTTTGTTGCTAAGTGTCGAAATTGCCAACAAGTAAAAGCAGAGCACCAAAGGTCGGGTGGCTTGACTCAAAATATAGATATTCCCACATGGAAGTGGGAGAATATTAACATGGATTTCATAGTTGGCTTGCCTAGTACCTGAAGGAAACATGACTCGATATGGGTCATTATGGATAGATTGACCATGTGGGCACATTTTCTTCCCGTCAAAGTCACTTACTCGGCGGAAGATATGCCAAATTGTACCTCAATGAAATAGTGAAGCTACATGGATCATCTTTATTCATCATTTCAGATAGAGGCACTCAATTTACCTCCCTTTTTTGGAAATATTTTCGAAGTGGAATTGGTACAAAATTGAAAGCTTAGCACCGCTTTTCATCCCAAGACGGATGGTCAAGAGGAACGCACGATTCAAACTCTTGAAGATATGTTGAGGCAATGTGTCATCGACTTGAACGGTAATTGTGATGACCACCTACCTTTGATAGAATTCTTCTACAACAATAGCTACCATTTTACTATCTCCATGGCACCCTTCGAGGAACTTTATGGGAGAAGGTGTAAATCCATATTTGGGTGGTATGAGGTAGGTGAGTTTGCTCTACTTGGTCCCGATTTGGTTTATGAATCTCTTGAGAAGGTTTAGATTATAAGAGATAGACTATAAACGGCTCAAAGTCGCAAAAGTTTTATGCCGACAATAGAAAGAGGGACCTTGAATCAGAAGTAGGAGATAGGGTCTATTCGGAAAATTTCACCCATGAAAAGGGTGATGAGGTTTGTAAAGAAGGTGAAACTTAGTCCGTGTTATGTAGGCTCGTATAAAATTTTGAAGAGAGTTAGGAGTGTTGCCTATGAATTGAAGTTGACAAATAAGTTGGCCATGATTAATCCGGTGTTCCATGTTTGTATGCTTAAGAAGTGTATAGGTGATTTAGTTTCCATTCCCTCTCTAGAAGGCTTAAGGGTAAAAGAGGACCTTTCTTATGAAGAGGTACCGGTTGATATCTTGGATCACCAAGTTCAGAAATTCAGGAATAAGGAGGTTGCCTCCGTAAAAGTTCTATGGAGGAACCACCTTGTTGAGGGTGCAACATTTGAGGTCGAGGCCGACATAAAGTCCCGCTATCCTCATATTTTCCTCCTAACTTCTAGCCAAGATTGAGGTTAGTAGTTCCTTATGTGATTATTATGAACAATGTTGAACTTATCATGTTTTACTAAATATGTGCAGATTGTAGTAGAAATTTTTGACTATGTTGAATTCTTTTCTTTCCATGAAATATGTTTATTATGGTTGACTTTCACGTAAGTGTGTTGTGTGTTATAAGTACTCATCGAAATTATAGTGACCATGTTTGATATTGTTTTGATAAGAAATCATCATGTCAACTCTTAATGTTCATATTGAGCTCATATTGAAATGGAGAAGGTAGTACCTCCTTATGTTATATGGAAAGTTGAGCTTGTTTTATGGTATGTTGTGGATCAAGTTCCTATGTGATGTTTTTATGGTTATATGTCGAATGGATTTGAGAATTCCACCAATGAGTTGTGACTCATTTTGTAAATCGTTTGTTGCTTTGGATACTAATATTTAGTCTTTTCTTCCTTTAAAGGTCTAGTGTGTCATTCGGGGACGAATGTTCCTAGGGGGGGAGAATTGACACGACCCGGAAATTCCTTGAGCTATACTAGAGCCTTATATGTTGATTAATGATGATTTTATACCTCAATAAGCTTATATTACTTTTTGAGAAGTATCGGGGCCATAGCATTAAAGAAAGGACTTAACGTCCGGAAACTAGTGAAATTGAATTAGTTAACGTCCCTATGTTTGGTGAAGGTTTAGGAGAGTTATATGAAGTCCAAATCATGTAAAAAGACTTTAAATAGGTAAATTTAGTATGTAGGGTCAAAACGTACAGTCACGACACCCCAAGGACCATCGGAAGGGTCCTTAAGGAGGACCCAAACTTGAGCGAGTAGGCTGCAAAAGCAACTGCGCGCAGCCATCATGTGAGGATCCAAACATGGGCTCGCAATGCGGGGATTACATGAGGCTCACTGCCTAAGCCCGTATTTCAAAAATAAATCATCAAATTAACCCCAGCGACGCGCAACCACTTCGCAGATTCGTAAAAGTCATATTTTAAGCATTTTTACTTCACAAAAAAACCCATTTAAGTAAGGGGTCCTTTGTGTAATTTAGTGGGTGACTATATAAGGTATTAGGGTAATTTTTAGGTCAATTTAACACCCAAATAAAGTCTCAAAAGTTGAAATAAAAAATCACTCTCATCTCTCCCAGATTTTCTCTTCCTTCAAACCTCCATTGAAGACCAATGGAGGTCCAAGAAGAAGATCAAGTCTTTTAGTTTCCAAGACAATTTCGTGTCTTTATCATCACTGAGGTATTTTTCTTTAACTCTTGGGTTTCCTTCCTCAAGAGTCCCGTCATAAGATGATTTCTAAAATCCCCCAAAATAAGGTTTTTTCTCCTCACATGGGTTTTCTTTGAAAAATGAAATTATGAATCAATGGTGATGAATTATGATGAATTAATGTTGTTTCAGTATATATTGATGGTTAATTTATGATTTTCCTATGAGTTTTTACTTGACCCATGTTTTTCTCCAAATCCCAAAATTCTTGGATTGATTAAGGTGAATTGTTGAGGATGATGAACATGTCACTTGTTTACTTTGATTTTAGTTATGATAATACTTCATGAATTGCCCTATTTCATATGTTGGTTGTGAGTTCTTGGCTTTTCAACTATGAAGTCCCATGAATGGCAATGAGGTATGATCTTGATTCTTCTTTGATCTCAATTATGAAAGGTGAAATGACTTAGATGGTAATGATGCTATAGCTAATGTGTTGTTGTGATGTTGATCAAATGGTTCCCTCATCCTTAACACTAGACTCATTAATTAGATATGAAGTCGGTATGCATGTTATGATGTGATTATTACATGATTGATTGTAGTTTCTCATGATTATAATAAAGTCTCTAAAGTGAAAGGATTGTTCTCACTTGTGATGACTTTTGAGCTATTATGATAAGATGTTTAGATAAGGGTCTATAAGAGACCAATGTGATTTAGTACGATAAAATAAGATGATTAGTAAAGGAATAGATTCTTAGCACCAAAAGGGCATGTAAATTAGATGGAGGTCTCACGTTTAGTAAGTCCATCCTCCCACATGGGAAACTTCATGTTTAGTAAGTCCGGATTCCCATTATATGTGTTGTCTCATGAGATGGAAAACCCACTTCTAGTAAGTCAAGGTTTCTAGAAACAAACTCCTTGACCCGTAACTATGTGCCCACATAGGACTCTATCTTAGTGGATCCACATAGATAGATACCTACGAATGGTTGCACCTTAAGCAAATGTTAACCCTCTCTTTTCGGTGTGGGAGTAAAAAACCGGATTTCATGTCGCTCACATGGTCTCATGTCGGTTAATACACTTCCTTCCCCAATGTATAAGTAATGAACAAGTAATGTATGTGAACTCTTATTAGGGTTGTCTTAATGGTAACTACATTGTGTGAGGGAGGGTACGGGACTTCTCTTACACATTGCACATGTGGGATCCTAAGGTATAGTAGTAGTAGTGTTCTTTTATTATTTTGATTATGGTTATGATTATGTTGATAAGCTATGAGTAGTATTGATGTATGAAGCATGTTATGTACGAGAATATGTTGTAAGTATGAAATGGGTTCCTTAATGTGATACTTAGCTTTGGATAGGGTTATGGGATTTATTCTTTGCAATGCACAAGTGTTGCTTGAGTTGCTTGAGTTGCTTGTATGTTGGGATGACTATGATGTTCTATATTTGTGTAAATTGAATTGTTTGATATTGTGCATGGTTTTAACAAATTGTCCCTTTTCTCTTACATTAATGATTTTTATGCACAGGTACCATATTTAGTTCATGTGTTTTGTACTAACCCATATCTCTTCCCTTTTCCCAAACATTGTTGGTTTGGGCCGTTGAGGTATCTTGAGACTAAAGCAAAAAGCATTGGACAAGACTCACCATGTTTTGGTAGGTCCTCTAGTTCGAGGATGCTACCACATACTCTACCTTAGTCGTACTTGTATTGTCTAAAGACATTCATTTCTCTCGTATTGTTGAAGATATTCATGTAAGCCCTTAGTGGAAATTATGGATTCGTATAAGGGCTATGCCCGAATGTTTGACTTCGTTTAGATGGTTTTGATATGAGACAAAGTATTAGACTAAATTCCTATGTATTGTTATGTTGTTTAAGCGAGAAACCTAAGAAAGCTTCCTAAGTTAAAGGTCAATGTAAACCTCACTACAAATATATAAATGTTTTCTTTTTTCCGTTTTTTGACCTACGATATGTTATAATGAATGGTAAGAGACTTATCTTAGTACTCTTCGAGGACGACAACGCCGGTTGCGCCTAAGGGGTACTTTGGGTCGTAACAGATAAGTACTAAGTATGGAAACTACATACAAATATAAGATATATCAAAGGGTTATTCAACAATAGACATAATCATAAGAGATAAAGACATAAACATAACATGAATATCATAATCATATCAAAGCATCATAAAGAATATAAGAGTTCATACTTACCTTATTGTCTTCCTTACTATTATGAACTACATCACAAGCCACCTCCAAGTATCCTTGTCCAAGACTAAGGTAGCATCCCATACTACTACTAAGGCTAAGTACCTCTCTTTGGTCATACTTGATCATAGTTCACTTTCATAATTAAGACCTAAGTTCAACACAACATATGAGCACTATGCCCCTAGGCCATCTCAACATACACTTGTGCAATGCATGTGAAGCATCCCATAATACCTCACACACAGAGAATATCTTGAATCACCCTAACTTGTTCATGTCATCTAAGGAGTCATCTAATAGGCCTATTTCATATTAACAAGGAACTATCATCTTAAGTCAATCATGTCATGGAATGCGACTATATTCACTATCCAAGATAAGCATACATATCATAGGGGTCATGTCATTAGTAGCTTTACTACAACATTTTAGGCCTACGACCACACTAAATTTTGACAATGCTTGTAAAGTGTTGCCTAAAATATTTTTGGTTACACTTTTAAAGTGTAGCCAAAGTTTTTTACTTTTGGAAAGGATTATATTGGCAACACTTATAAAGAGTACTCTTTAATACTATAGGCTACACTTTATAAGTGTTGTTATAGTATGAAATAAATGGCAACAATTATTTATATATATGGCAACACTTTTAAAGTGTCCTATTTTTATAATTATAATAAAAACATATTACAAGTGTGGCCTTAAAATTTTCACTAAAATTTTATATTCCCTCCAATATATTCAACTCTCCCTCCCATTTATATTGGCCAAAAAAAATTAATAAAACATTATCTTTTCTCTTTCTCTAACTTTATTCTTTCTCCAAAAAAAAAAGTTTTTTACTTTACTCTTTCTCCAAATTTCTCTAGCGTCACTCTTTCCCCAAACCTTATCGACGAACTGTAGATGAAGAACTAAACGTGACGAATTGATATCGACGAATTGAGTTAGAGATTTATTTGATATGGAAGATCGACGAACTGAGCTGAAGCTGAAGCTGATAAACTCATGAAAGGCAAATTGAGTTGAAGATGAAGAGTTGAAGATAAAGGAATGAAGGGTGGAAGCTGAAGAACTTAAGTGTTGAGGTGAAGATTCCTCCAATATTGGTTTTTTCAAGCGTAAGTACTGATTTCAACAAGTGTAAGATTAGGCCGTCGATATTCCTTTTTTTTTCCTTCATAAGATTGAACTAAAAACAGTGTTCTTGTCAATTGATTGGATTTTCGTTTTGTGTTTAGAAGGAATAGATTAATTTGGGGTTGTTATAGCTTAAATTTCAAAGTAGGAGAAGAAAGTTCTGAAAATCTTGATAACAAAGTGAGCCCTAGGCATATTCAGCAGACGAGAAGAGGAAGTTACCACTTGAAATACTTTGAGTCGGTTACTATCGTAAGGTCCCTGCTCTTTACAGGATTTCCTGGTTCTATTTTACTTCTTTTTTTTGGGTTTAGTTGATTGAAGTGAGATTGTTATGTTAAATCTAATTACATTGGAGTAGCAACTATTTTTTAAATGTCATATTTATATGTATGATTAAGGAAAATATAAAGGCAGGCATGTTGTTTTTGGTAAGTATGAATAAATGAATGTTGATGCAAATAAGAGAACTGCCTTCAGTTATTGATTGATCATACTTCTCTACATATTTTTTGTTCCCATCTATATAGTATGAAGAAATCATTTGATCTTGTTTTCCTGTTGATTTCTTAAAAACATACTTATTATGTGGATGAATTTCCAAGGTAACAGCTAGTTTGAATCACCCGAAAGGACTTTAAAGTGTTAATATCCCCAAATGTAGAAGGGATCTCCATAAGCCCGTGAAAATGTTCTAGTATTAATTCCACAAGCTTGGGAAAAGTTTCCTTATCAACTTGTCATTCTGTAACAAAGACATCTGATAAACGCGAAGTGTTAAGACTTTGATAGATGTCCTCACTTGTGTCCCATTCACCCTCGAGGAAATTAGATTCTATAATCTCCCGAATTTCAAGCTCACTCAATGTCGCGATTGCTGACAACAAAGCAGGTCGCAGGGGAAACCTATGCAAATGTAACTCTTTCAAACTTGTAGGGAAGTTATATTTATTGGAATTTTGGATTTTTTTTCAAACTCGAAACAATCAATACAGTTGTCAGTACTACTCCAGAAATACCTGTAACTTAGAATGAGTGATTCAAGTTTATTAAAGACATCAAAATTGAGAAATTTTATGGTGGAATTTTTTCATTTAAATAAGAATAATTGTTTTTTAATTATTTCTTTGTTACTTGAACTCGAAATTTGTTTGTCGCTTCACTATCTTGTTTGCTTGACTTTCAGTGGCTGTTAGATGGAGTCCACGAAATGGTTGAAAGAGATGAAAATATTGTCCTTCTATGAAGAGCTTTTATTTGTGCACATTTTGTCCATTATGTTTTTCTAAGTTTCTAGCTCATATATATATATATATATATATATATATATATATATATATATATATATATATATATATATATAGTACGATGCAAATTCTAATTAATCAGAGCAGAGCTTCCTTTTACTCCTACAACTTATTTTTCTATGAACTTATTGTCTTAGCTGTCATATTTTGTAAGAAGTCAGTATAGAATTGACTGTCTAGCGAACTATAGAGCTTATTTTGTAAGAAGTCAGTATTAGCTCAAGATTTTTGAAAAAAGTTAAATCAAGGAAAAAGAATCTCTATCACAATATTAGCCTAGGATTCTTGAAACAAGTTAAACCAAGAAATTCACAATGGCATTTCAAAAATGAACTTACCAGCCATGTTCCGAAGTACATTCTCAACTGCCTGTTGCTGAGCATCCTTACTAGCTTTAGCCATACCAACACCAACTCTCTCACCGATAAAGAAGACCTAAAGATTATTCAGGCTTAGAACTCTGAATCTAAAACCTTATGTTGTTTGTCAAAATATAGATACCAAAATAATTATACATTTTCATATGATCAACAATGATAGGAGCAACACTCTCATATCAAAATGAATATTTTCAAAGAGAGACATTAAAAAACAGTTGATAAGCACCAGAATTTTCAGACTCAAATATCAAGACATACGGATCCGTAAATATTTTTTTATTTGGCTCTTCTTATTCATATACTTATTTTTTCCTATTATTATTAGGCTCTGGGTATTAGAAGCAGAACAATGATCTCTGTAGTTTGAAGACACTCCTGGTTTCGTCTCTATCCCGAGTTCATCGCTCCGAGAGAGGTACATCTCTTTACCTTTAATTTTTCCTTTTTTTGTTTCAAAACAAGAGTGTTATGTGTTGCTGTGAATGAAATATTGAGCTGCTAGTTTGTATCAGTTTGTTAGTTGATATCATATGATCTGTTTTCTTAAAGTTAACTTAATCTTCTTCTAGTTTGTTCAAGATGCTCTTTAGCTCTTTCAGTCGCAATTTTAATTGTGCCTGCTATGTGTTCCGGGTTCTCGAAATAGGTTTGTAAAATCTGGTAATTTACCTTTCTCTTGAAGTGTGGCTCAGTTCTCCTTTCAACATCTTTTAAACTAGTCATTATATATCTCCATCTCATTATTCTCAAATGCTATTTAATGGTATGAGGCTTCAAGTTTTAATGTTCAATTTGATCAAACATAGTTTGTCTAGTCCTGATTTTGTTTGAATTAACTTTAGTACAATTTGTATTGACTACATATTGTGAGCAAGTGAGATAGTATACTCATAAACTATTTTGTTACATTAAAGTAACTAAACTTTACACACAATAAAAGTTACTTTTAAAAATTTAGTTGTAAGCTTACCCTCAAGACTACAAGTGATCACCAATAAATAGGAAATCCATGCCAGAAACTTATAGTAATGTTTACAAAGGCTGCCACAGCTCATCTGAATGGTTGTAGAGGCTATACATGTTGTGTTCTTGGTTGAAGATAATTTGATCAATTCTATAGTAATGGATCATGATTTGAACCACAAACCTATGGATTCGTCAACTTTTGGTTTAGAGAATGCTGGATATGTTGTTCTAGTATGGCTTTTAGAACTCCTCTGCCATAGATAAAAGGTATGAAGCTTCAATGCTATTGCCACTGTAATGTTCTCCTTTTAATTTCTTCACTTAGAGCAACTACATATCTTGATGCTAGTTATTTGTTGTCAAACCAGTAAACATCGATTACATTATTCTCTGGGTTAGTTCTCTCCATTTAATCTATGTCCAATTATATAGAAATATGTACTCCAAGCATATTTACTTAAACATATCAAGAATAGATTGTGACAGGAGCTAATTGTACAGCTTAAATATATCATGATAGAATTATTTAATCTTGATTAGTTCATTTAATTGAATTTACCCTATTAATTTAATTTCTTTTTTAATTCATTCTATCCTGTTAATTTTACTTCTTTTTCCATGGTAGTATAATCAACATTCAAAGACATTTGTGGAGGATTCAAGGTTTGATTTCGACTAGCACAAGTTTCATTACTAGGTAAGAATGTTTTAGCATCTCATAACGCCTGATTCTAATAACTTACTCATGTATTTTAAATTTATTTGTGAAGTAGTAAATGATTTAATGATTGTTACTTACCGAAATATTACACATGGATCTTTTTCTAGGAATTCATATATCCCATCCAAGGATTGTATGAAGTTAGCAAGATATAGCAAAGATTATATTGATGGTGTTGAATCATTCTTAGATTTTGTTTACCCTTGTGGAGATCCTCAAGGGGTGGAAATTCAGTGTCCATGTTAAAATGTTGTAATATTCGTTGGACTGGAAGGAATGTAGTGTATGACCATCTAATAGCCTATGGATTTGTTAAAGGCTATACTAGATGGATTAATCACGGGGAATGGGATATCAATTTTAATGTTGACGATGATATGGATTTCTCGCGTGATGATATTGATGGGTTGTTGAATGATCAATTTAGAGATATTGCACACGCTGAAGTAGTTTATGATGGTCCAAATGAAGATGCCAAGAAATTCTATAACTTAGTGGAAGAGGCAAGCCAAGAATTATATCATGGTTGTACTACATGATTCTTTAAATTATCATTCACACTTCATTTATACTTGCCGAAGTGTCTACATGGATGGAGCAATGAATCATTCACTTATCTTTTAGAGTTATTAAAAGAGGCTATTCCCGAGTTGAATATTCATTCGTCTTACAATAAAATCAAGTCTATGGTCAAGAATCTTGGTCTTGATTATGTAAAAATTGATGCATATCCCAATGATTGCATGTTGTTCAGGAATGATCATAAGGATGATTAATTTTGTCATACTTTTGGAGCTTCACGATATATGAAATCTCCTGAAGTTGATAGTGAGCATGAGGCTTCGAAAAAACAACATCGAGTTTCAGCAAAGACTTTGAGACACTTTCCATAAATTCCTAGACTCAAAAGGCTATTTATGTGCTAAAAGACGGCAGATTCTTTGAGGTGTCATGAGGAGGAGCGTTCCAAAGATGGAAAGTTAAGACATCCTGCTGATGGTCTAGCATGTAAAGATTTTGATAGGTTGCATCCAAATTTTGCACTAGATTGTCGCAATGTGAGACTTTGTTTGTCAAGTGATGGGTTCAATCCATTTAGAACCATGAGTATATCACATATCACATGGCCAGTTATGTTTATTGTGTTTAATTTTCCTCCTTGGATGTGTATGAAATCTGAATATTCTATACTTTCTTTACTTATGCCTGGGCCGCGATCACTTGGAAATGACATTGATATTTTCTTACAAGCATTGATAGATGAGTTAAAAATATTATGAAATTTTGGGGTTGAAACATATGGTGCTTCAAGAAATCAAACTTTTCAAATGCGGGCAACCCTTATGTTGACTATCAGTGACTTTCCTGCATATGCTATGTTATCTGGTTGGAGTACAAAAGGAAAGTTTTAGTGCCCTTGTTGTAACTATTGCACTAATTCTCGTTATCTTAAACATAGTCGGAAAATGTGTTATATGGATCATTGTGTTTTTCTACCCATGGAAAAAAGGTCAATTTTGTTTTGAATTACCTTATTGGCAGCACAATTTGTTACGTCATTGTAACAACCTGAAATGACTATGCTAAGTTGTACCAACCCTAAAAAAATAGATATGCTAAGTAATGCTTAATGTGCCAAGAATGCCTACGATTAGACCAGGGTTCACACAGATTGATGCGCGTAGAACCAGACCTCGGAACCCTTGGTATAGCCAAGCCAACTAACTTTGGGAGTTAGTTGAGCTAGGAAAGGTTGGGACCAACCATGTAGGGCTCTCGAATACAAAGATTTACTCGAAGGAGTTTTTACCGGACTTAAAAAGAAGGAATTTTAAGTTTTGAGGGTCTAGGTGTAAAATGGTCTTTTACCAGGCTAAGGGTAATATTATAATTACCCTAAATATATATATATTTAATTATTTAATAATATGGAGGGGCAATTTTGGGAGAGAGATCCGAATTTGAGCTCTAGGAGTGGAGTCTTGCTCCACCCGAGTTCGAACCTAGGTGGAAGCAATGATTTAACTTATTTTTTATTTAAATTGATAAATTAATTTAATTAATTAATAATTATTAGCTGATTTAAGAAAAAGGAAATCAAATTTTTATTATTAATTATTTATTAATTAACATGTCTTATTTTGACTAAGTCTCACTAGAGTCCTAATCCTAAGGAACCTCTCTCTCTCTTTCACATTTCATCCACTTCTCCCATTTTTTTTCTCACGTTTTTCTGTTAACAAAGCAGCAACAAAAAATTGGAAATAACAACAAAACACTTGAAGAACTCATAAGAATTCAAACGACAAAAACAATCCATAAAAGTAAAGCAAAACGTGACATTCTCGACGGGTAAGGTGGGAATTTCTGTGTTGGACGTTGGGTTGGTGGTGATTCTGGGCAGCAACTTTGTTTGTTGAACAACACCAAGAACATGTATGGGTTTTCTTACTCTTGGTCCCTTTCCCAAGAGACCCCTATGATTCAGTCGATTCTAATCCGAAAACTAGGATTGCTTCCCCGTTTCATGTCCCTGTCACTAGCTCCTATTGATGGTTGTAGGTTGGTATGTCTGCTGATAGATATTAGGCATGTAATGTGTTTTTTCGTGATGAATATGTTCATGAATGTGTATTTGGAATCGTACAAATGATAACCTATGCTTTCCGAAATATGTGTTTATGTGTGTGCAATGTGTAGTTGTGACTTTGAACACGGATTGAAGTATGAAAATGACTTGTTTTCTGGTTGTATTTCACGTGCACAAACTTGTATTAATCGTGATGTTCATATGAAGTATAAAGTGGCTGATTTGAGTGAAAAACTATTAGCTAAATGATTCACGAAATGCCATAAGAATTAACTCTAAATGTTGATGAAAAGAAGATGAAAAATGTATCTCAAATTTCCAGCACATTGTTGGTTAATTTCAGCCAAGTAAAGTTCTTTAATAAGCTATGAAAAATGAAGAAAAATAAGTGAGGTAATTGAGGATCGAACCCGTGACCTCACCATGTTAAAAATCAGTGAAATAAGGTGAGAAAAGGAAATGTGGAGAGTGGGGATTGAACCCCCAACCTCTTGAATGGATGAGAAAGTTAGGAGAAAAATAAAGGAGAAAATTAAATGTGGAGAGTGGGGATTGAACCCCCAACCTCTTGAATGGATGAGAAAGTTAGGAGAAAAATAAAGGAGAAAAATAAATGAGGAGAGTGGGGATTGAACCCCCAACCTCTTGAATGGATGAGAAGTTAGGAGAAAAATAAAGGAGAAAAATAAATGAGGAGAGTGGGGATTGAACCCCAACCTCTTGAATGGATGAGAGAGTTAGGAGAAAAATAAGGAGAAAATAAATGTGGAGAGTATTGAACCCACAACCTCTTGATAGGTGAGAAAGTTAAGAGATAATTAAAATAAAAATAATGAGCTTGTGGGGGATTGAACCCACAACCTCCTTAACTTAAACGAAAAAAAGAGGAGAAAAAGAAAGGAAATATTATGGGGTTGATGGGAATCGAACTAGGGTCTCCCAAATCTGAAAAATGTAATTATCAAGTTTAAAATAAGATTAAGTGTTGTCCACAGGATTCGAAATAGGATTCCCTTGCCCAAATTCCGTATTGATACATAAGTCATACGTGAATTAAATGTTCAAGAATAATGCCACCTACTTAGATCGAAATCGAGATCTTGGCATACATACAAGATGCATAAGTCTTGTATGACATAATCTTAGGAAGATATGAATCACTTAGACGTATATGAATGAAGCCTCATGGCTTGTATGTATGGACACATAAGTCTAACATACGTTTAAAAGTAAGTGATCCTAAGATGTATGTAATGAAATGATGAAACCCTAGAAGGGTTAAGTATGAGTGTAAATACACTAAATGGCCAAGTGCATTGGCATATGATGAAATGAACAATGAAATGATGAAATGAACAATGATATGATGAAATGAACAATGATATGATGAAATGAACAATGAAATGATGAAATGAACAAAGAAATGATGAAATGAACAATGATATGATGAAATGAACAATGATATGATGAAATGAACAATGAAATGACGAAATGAACAATGAAATGATGAAATGAACAATGAAATGATGAAATGAGAAATGAAATGATGACACCCTATAAGGGTTAAGTAAGGGTGTGAAACACACCAAATGGCCAAGTGCATTGGCATATGATGAAATGAACATTTACGTAATAAGAGGTGAATAAGTATGAAAAGCAAAGGTGCTAATGATGATGAATGTGGTGACAACATGATATGAGGCTAATGTAAATGATGAGAGCAATCTCAAATGAGCCTAAGTAAATGTTACCAATACGTACTCACCTATGAGAGTGTAAGATAATGAAGAGACCAGTCTCTATGAACACTCTAATGAGAGTATTGAGCTTAACACACTCAATACGAATGATGAGATGAGAAATCATCTAATGAGCTATGATGTCCTCATACTAGAAGCCAGCTTCCATGACGTATGAGATGAATGTAATGGAACTTTATACTAAGCACCGATAGACTAGCTATGAGCGGTGATGCCTTCTTTCGGGAAGGCGGAGGTTCACGTAACTCTCATGAGATGAGACTGTCCGGCTTGCGGGTATGGGTCTCCTTATATCTCCTAGTCTTCGAACCTATACTGCCAATATAGGGATCTGGCGGGGTTAAATTCCCATGTACGCTAGCATGTTTTGGTCACTTTGGCCGGTGATTCCACCTCTTTTCGGTGTGGGGAGACACTGGATTTCATGATGCTCACATGATCTATGTCGGTTAAAGTTAAAGTTCCCAATGAATGAATGAGGCCAGCCTCAAATGATGCACATAATGAAATGAATGATACCAAAGGTGTTAGGATAGGATAATCAAAAGGTGAGTTAGATTAAGTAATGACATTAGGTCATTCTTGGTCATTGCACAACGAACCTAATGAAAGTCTTAAACTACATCCTAGGTATAACTGGTGTTTACACTGGTCTATGAATGAAATGAAATGAGTACGTATGAATGAACGAAGCAGACTCTGTGTTTGCTAATGAAGACTCCCTAGTTGAGGTCCCATATGTTGAGCCCTCATTTCTGGGATGTCTTAATGTCAAGTCCATGATTCCAAGGTCACATGGCATATGAATGAATGATATGAACGAAGTTATGTGCTATGTGTAAATGTTATGTGCTGTGTGCAAATGTGAAAAGTATGATTATGTATGTTATTCTCATGGCATAACTTTCCTATTCCAAATTTGGAAAGCTCACTGACTTTCCTAATCCAAATTTGGAAAGATCATTTACTTTCCTAATCCAAATTAGGAAACTTTCCTAATCTCAATTTGGCAAGTCAACAGACTTGACTTCCAACAATCATGTTGTTAGGAAAGAGCTATTCTTTCTCATGCATGTCCTTGGTGTGTGCTTGCATATACACATACTTAGTACAAGTGTGTACTAACCCTATACAAACTCTACTATTTTAGGTGCAGGCACAGGTGGACGGTAGAGCTACAGGATCATCGCTGCAGTTATCCGGACGTCGAGCATTCATCCGGTTTTGGTAGGTCCTCATGCTTTCGAGGATGCTACTATTTATGTTCTAGCTTAGTTTAGGAGTTGAGCTAGTGGAGCATCTTCCACTAGCGTTTCTTTCTTATTTTATTCAGACTATGTATGGGTGCCATTTTGGCAATTATACAATTATGTTAATTGAACTATTTCTTTCAGTTGCTTATCTCTTAATGTTAGATGGTTGATGGTGAACAATTACGTATTAATGAGAATGTTTTTATAAGTATGTTAGGAAACAAAAAGTTTCAAATTTTCCGCTAAAATTAACCTATGTAAAGTAAGAATGACGTAAGTAGGCTTGTCTGCGACCTCTGAGAGGTCAACAACGCCGGTCTCGTCTGGGGTCTAGATTCCAGTCGTGACATAAGTAATGCTTAAACGTGCCTATAATGCATGGATTAGACCGGGTTCACACGGCTTGTTGCACGTAGAACTAGACCTCATAAACTTTGCACTAGCCTAGACAAATAACTTGGTGAGTTAGTTGAGCTAGGCAAGGTGAGAACCAACCATGTAGGGCACCCGAATTGGAGAGATTCACCCGGATGAGTCTTACCGGACTTAAAAGGGGTAATCTTAGGTTTGGAGGGTCTAGTGGTAAAATGGTCTTTTCCAGGCTAAGGGTAGTATTTTAATTACCCTAAGTATTAATTAATTAATTAATAATATGATTAAGGGGCAATTTGGGTAGGGGTTGACCGAATTTGACCCTTTATGCGAAATCTAGCTCCACCCGGGTTCGAGCCTTGGTGGAAGCAATGATTAAATTGATTAAATTGATTTAATTAGTATTTAGTGAATTAGTAAATTAATTAATATCTAATTTTCTGATTTAATAATAAAATTAATAAAAATATGAGAGTCTTAGTTTGACTAAGTCTCCACCTAATCTCCTAATCCTAAGCTAACTCATTCTCACGTTTCTCTCTACTCTCACCTTATTTACACGCTCAACTTCTGTAAAACAAGAGAACATAACAAAAATAAAATATAAAGTTCATCAAGTACTTGAACGCTTAAACTCAAAAAGCAAATCAAGCTTCAAAACGAAAAGCAAAAACCAAGTTCTCTACGGATTGTGCTTGTGATTTCGGTGGTGAGACATTGGCTTAGTGGGGGGATTTCGGCAGCACGTAAGAACACTTTGAACGACATTAAGTTATGGGTTGTCTTCTCTCTTGGTCCCTTTCCCAAGAGACCCCTAAGTTCAGATTAATTCCAGTAAAAAAAACTAAGGTTGTCCCCGTTGCATGCCCCTGTCATTAGATCCTTTGAAAGATTTAAAGTATGCGTTGGTATGACTTCGGGTAGATGATTTTAGGGCTGGTTGTGATTACGTGTTTGAATGTGTATTCGTAAATTATGTGAGAAATGAAAGATGTGTTCCGAAAAAGTGAATTACGTTAACTTGATTGTGCATGTGTGTGCCGTGAGTTAGCCATGGTTTGAAGCCTAGATTTTTACATCTTATAATGTTGTATTTTACGTATATAAATATTTTAAAAAAGTTATGTTCATATGAGTTCAAAGTTGCTTAATTGAATGATAATTTTTTATTGAAAGTAACCTTGAAAATGCACCTAAAGATCTCCCTAAAAAGTACTTGAAATGTCTTGATGTTTAACGTGAAAGAGGGTGAGAAAATGTACTGCAAAAAGATGATTAAATTCTCGAAAGTAACCATGAAAACTCACCTAAAGATACACTAGATGTTACACGAAAATTTTTCCTAAATCTAACATCTAAAAGTTGAGAAAATGTACTGCAATGTCACGACTGGAATCTAGACCCCAGACGAGACCGGCGTCGTTGACCTCTCAGAGGTCGCAGACAAGCCTACTTACGTCAATCTTACTTTACATAGGTTAATTTTTAGCGGAAAATTTGAAACTTTTTGTTTCTAATCATTGCTTGCTAAACATTTCTAATACATTCATAATTTGTTCAACATCAACCATCTAAACATTAAGAGATAATCAAATGAAAGGAATAGTTCATTAAACATAATTGTATAATTGCCAAAATGGCCCAATACATAGTCTGAATAAAATAAGAAAGAAACGCTAGTGGAACATACTCCACTAGCTCAACTCCTAAACTAAGCTAGAACATAAAATAGTAGCATCCTCGAAAGCATGAGGACCTACCAAAGCCGGATGAATGCTGGAAGTCCGGATAACTGCAGCGATGATCCTGTAGTTCTACCGTCCACCTGTGCCTGCACCTAAAATAGTAGAGTTTGTATAGGTTTAGTACACACTTGTACTAAGTATGGGTATATGCAAGTACACACCAAGGACATGCATGAGAAAGAATAGCTCTTTCCTAACAACATGATTTTTGGAAGTCAAGTCAGTGGACTTGCCAAATTGAGATTAGGAAAGTTTCCAAATTTGGATTAGGAAAGTAAGTGAGCTTTCCAAATTTGGATTAGGAAAATGATACCATGAGAATAACATACATCATCATACTTTTCACATTTGCACATAACACATAACATTTACACATAGCACATATCATATAGCATACACTACATTTTACATGTAGCACATAACTTCTTTCATATCATTCATTCATATGCCATGAGACCATGGAATCATGGACTTGACATTAAGACATCCCAGCAATGAGGGCTCAACAGATGGGACCTCAACTAGGGAATCTTCATAAACAAACACAGAGTCTGCTTCATTCATTCATACGTACTTCATTTCATTTCATTCATAGGCCAATGTAACCACCAGCTATACCTAGGATGTAGTTTAAGATTTTCATTAGGTTCGTTGTGCAATGACCAAGACTGACCTAATGTCATTACTTGAATCTAACTCACCTTTTGATTATCCTATCCTAACACCTTTGGTATCATTCATTTCATTATGTGCATCATTTGAGGCTGGCCTCATTCATTCATTGGGAACTTTAACTTTAACCGACATAGATCATGTGAGCATCATGAAATCCAGTGTCTCCCCCACACCGAAAAGAGGTGGAATCACTGGCCAAAGTGATCCAATAACATGCTAGCGTACATGGGAATTTAACCCCGCCAGATCCCTATATTGGCAGTATAGGTTCGAAGACTAGGAGATATAAGGAGACCCATACCCGGCATGCCGGACAGTCTCATCTCATGAGAGTTGCGTGAACCTCCGTCCTTCCCGAAAGAAGGCATCAGCGCTCATAGCTAGCCTATCGGTGCTCAGTATAAAGTTCCATTTCATTCACCTCATACATCATGGAAGTTGGCTTCTAGTATGAGGACATCATAGCTCATTAGATGATTTCTCATCTCATCATTAGTATTAAGTGTGTTAAGCTCAATACCTTCATTAGAGTGTTCATAGAGACTGGTCTCTTTATTAACTTACACTCTCCTAGATGAGTACGTATTGGTAACATTTACTTAGGCTCCTTTGAGATTACTCTCATCATTTACATTAGCCTCATATCATGTTGTCACCACATTCATTATCATTAGCACCTTTGCTTTTCATAGTTACTCACCTCTTATTACGTGAATGTTCATTTCATCATATGCCAATGCACTTGGCCATTTGGTGTATTTACACTCATACTTAACCCCTTCTAGGGTTCATCATTTCATTTCATACATCTTAGGTTCACTTACTTTTGAACGTATGTTAGACTTATGAGTCTATACACACAAGCCATGAGGCTTCATTCGTAGTTCGTTAAGTAATTCTTACATTCCTAAGATTATGTAGTACAAGACTTATGTATCTTGTATTTATGCCAAGATCTTGAATTTGATCTAAGTAGGTGGCATTATTCTTGGACGTTTGTTCACGTATGACTTATGTATCAATACGAAAGTTTGGGCAAGGAAACCCAAGTCTTGAATCAATTGAATGTCATTTACATTATTAATTGATTTCATTCTAATATTCATAACATTTTAACTCTAAGTCAAATCACAATATTTACATTGAAGGGTTACTCTTCTATTTAAAAAATTTCTTGCATTCGCCGATGGGTTGTGGGTTCGAGTCCCCACAACCCCATTTTCATTTTTCATTAACATAATATGCTCCTATGTTTTCTTAAACCCAGAGGTTGTGGGATCAACCCCCACAACCTCTTTTATTTTTCTCTTAATTTCGCCCAAGTAAGGAGGTTGTGGGTTCGAACCCCCACAACCTCCTTCTTTTAATTAATTTTCGTTTAAGGGCTGTGAGGTGGTGGGTTCGAACCCCCACAGCCCCATATATATATTTAATACTTTTATCTCAGTTGAGAGCGTGGGAAGTGAGGTCGTTGGATCGAACCCCCACGGCCTCACCTATTTTTTTATTTCACTTTCGCGGGCAGTAGCTAAGGGGTTCGAATCCCCTTAGCCCCAACACCTTTTTTTTTAATTTTCCCTTCTATTCTTCATGAGTTCTGACCGAGGGGTGGTGGGTTCGAATCCCACTCCCCTCATTAATTTTTCTCTTACTCATTCCCTTGCATCAGACCGAGGATCGAACCCCCAGCCCTCACCCTTTTCCGTGGTCTATTTCGCCCAAGGATGAGGTCACGGGTTCAATTCCTAGTGGCCTCATTCTTTTATTTTGTAGTAAATTTCCAGATTCATATGCCTTTTTATTTAGTCTAAATTAACTTGTGCAATGCTGAAAATGTTAGGTACTTTCTAACTCATAACACTAATACATTACTTAGCACAAGATTACATTCATGGATTCCGTTTTAACGTAATTTCAAGTGCATCATTCATAGAATCAATTGACTATGAGATTTTTATTCAATTCAGCCTCATTTCCTTTTTGTGAACAACACGATTTACTTCAATTGATGTACATAAAACAACAAACACAACATTAACACTTTTAAGCCTCTAGGCCGAAACTCATGTCATACCACACATTTTTCATAAATCCGAACACACACATGGTTTGTCTTTTCATAAATTAACGTACATTCAACACATTCATATCCAGCACAAAACTCACATAATCCTAAGTCTAACAGCATTCATACAAACCTACGAATTCGTTGGGAGCTAATGACAGGGACATGCAACGGGGAAAGCAACCTTAGTTTTTGAGCCGAATATACTGAGTCCTAGGGGTCTCTTGGGAAAGGGACCAAGAGTAAGAAGACCCATACCTTTGTTTTCTTGTTAAATGTCTAGAATGCTGCCCAAGAACTTCTCCACAAATCAGTCCACACACCCAAAGTCACACCTTACCCGACTAGTGTAGTACGTTTTGATTAACGTTACCGGATTGCTTTCTCTTTTGTGTTTCTAGCTTTCAAGTTCTTGATGAACTTTTGCCTTTACGTGGTTTTTCTTTTTCTGATTGATTTATCACGTTTGGCAGCCAATAAAAGAGAGTGAAAGAGAGAGACTAACGTGTAAGAGAAAGTGGGGGATGGGAGATATGGTGTAGTAGAAGTAGGACTAGTTGGTAGGACTTAGTCAACTTAAATAATTAATTAAAATTAATAAAATCTGATTTCTTTTTCCTAAATCAGCTAATATTAATTATTTATTAAAAATTAAGTTAACAAATTAAAATAAAAGCAAGTTAAATCTTGCTTCTAGTGGGGCTCGAACCCGAGTGACCCCATTTGCGAAAAATGGGTCAATTCGGGTTGCTCCACCCGAATTACCTTAAATAAATAAATTAATTTATTAATTAATTTGTTCCTCAGGGTAATTACAATATTACCCTTGGCTTGGAAAAGACCATTTTACCCTTGGACCCTCAAAACTTAAGATTTCTTCTGTTGAGTCTGGTAAAAACTCTTTCAATTAAATCTTCATTTTCGCGAGCCTCACATGGTTGGTTCCAACCTTTCCAAGCTCAATTAACTCCCCAAGTTAGTTGGCTTGATTGTAGTAAGGGTTCTGAGGTCTGGTTCTACGCGTATCAATACGTGTGGACCTTGGTCTAATCGCAAACATTCTTGAAAAACCTAAGTCTTGATCCTATTCATTTTTAGGGTTGTTACATTATCCCCCCCTTAGGAACATTCGTCCCCGAATGACACTACTGCTTCGTGTTGTAATGCCAGTCAGATCATAATAAAGCACTGTACACAGTCAATCAATAGCAACAAAGTACGGGGAGGTAAGGAAGCATAGGTTTAAGAGTATAAAGTCTAACCTAAAGAGCTGAACAAATGAGGGTAGCGGGCCCTCATATCGGCCTCAGCTTCCCACGTAGCACCCTCAACAAGATGTTTTCTCCACAATACTTTCACTGCGGCAATCTCATTGTTCCTCAACCGCTTGACCTGTCTGTCTTGGATCTCGACCGGTACCTCCTCATAAGATAAGTCTTCATCAACCCCCAAACCTTCCACAGGTAAGATTGATGCTGGATCACCTAGGCACTTCTTCAACATAGATACGTGAAAGACTGGATGGACAGAAGCTAACTCTGCGGGCAATGCCAACTCTTAGGCCACCTCACCCACACGCTGTAGAATCTCATATGGCCCAACATATCTCGGACTCAGCTTCCCTTTCCTACCAAATCTCATCACCCCTTTCATAGGTGATATTTTTAAGTAAACCTGGTCACCAACATCAAACTCTAAGGGCCGTTTTCTGTTATCAGCATATGACTTCTGCCGACTGTACGCAGTAGTCAACCTGTCCCTAATCATTCTGACCTTCTCTAAGGCCTAATGAATGATCTCCGGCCCCAAATGGATGATTCTCCAACCTCGAACCAGCCCACTGGAGATCTACACCTCCTACCATACAGTGCCTCAAATGGTGCCATCCCAATGCTGGAGTGATAGCTATTATTATACGAGAACTCTATCAATGGCAGATGGTCATCCCAGTTACCTCTGAAGTCAATCACACACTCCCTCAACATATCCTCCAATGTCTGTATGGTGCGCTCTGCCTGCCCATCTGTCTGAGGGTGAAAGGCAGTACTAAGCTTCACCTGCGTGCCCAAGCTCTTCTGGAAAGATCTCCAGAAATGAGAAGTAAACTGAGCTCCTCTGTCTGAAATAATAGACAAGGGGATCCCATGCCATCTCACAATCTCATCAATGTAGAGCCTCGCATAATCCTCGTCTCTGTAAGTAGACTTTACAGGGATAAAGTGGGCTGACTTAGTCAATCTGTCCACAATAACCCATATAGAGTCATACTGCCTCCTAGTCCTCGGAAGCCCAAAAACGAAGTCCATATTAATGGCCTCCCATTTCCACGTCGGAACCTCAATAATCTGCGTCACACCACTAGGCTTAAGATGCTCTGCCTTGACCTGCTGACAATTAGGACACTTGGCCACACATTCTGCAATGTCCTTCTTCATGCCATCCCACCAATAAATCTGCTTGAGATCATGATACATCTTGGTGGAACCTGGATGTATAGAATATCTGGAAACATGGGCCTCTGCAACAATCCTGGTCCGCAAATCATCCACATCTGGCACACACAGTCTGTCCTGATATCTAAGTATGCCATCACCTCCCAAAGCGAAAGACTCATTCATATTTATCATCACTAAGTTCTTTAGCTCCATCAACACAGGATCTAGATGCTGACCCTGCTTGACTTCGACTACCAAGGATGATTCAGAACTAGGATGAACTGAAACATCCCCAATAAAGGAGTCAACAAAATGCACACCCAGTCTGGCCAGTCTGTGTACATCTTTTACCAGCTTCCTCTTCTCATCCTCAAAGTGAGTTGTACTTCCTGTCACGACCCGAAAGCACCCCCTAGAAGTTAGGGAAAACTTTCGAATCATGACCGGGCGTACTTGACCCCTTTGGGGTCTCGTACAAGCCCTCTAACTAGCATTCATAACATAAAGCATAAAAAGTAGTGCGGAAATTAAAACTTTTCACGATGATAATAATAAAAGGAGTCTTTTTATAAATACTAAGAAATCTTATCGTCACAAGCCAACTTAAAGACACAACTTGGAATCTTAGGGACACGGCCCTTTACAATAAAAGTAAATACATTTTTTTGTAAGTATTAATAAAGAAACTAAGAAACATAAAACTATGTCCTCGAATATATGAGGACATACCCAATCCTTGAGAGATAAAATTCCCAAGCTTTAACTCCGATCCTCCAAAAGGCTTCCAACCTATACTCATAAGGTATATAAAAGTATGGGGTTAGTACAACAATGTACTAAGTATGTCATATGCAAAAACATGCAAAAAGGGACATTTTAGTAAAGATAGCTTCTATGCAATTCGAATATAACCTTCATGAATCTAGAAGCAAACCCACATATGAATCAACAATTAACACTTTATGGCTATCTTACCAAACTTAACTTTAACAAAAGGAACATTTCAATTAACTTTGCTAAACTTGCAATAAAATTGAATAAAGCATCATAGTGAACATTTTGAATTCTTACAATGGAGACCATACAGTGAATGGCACGGTCCAAGTCATATGAACCCTTTTTCCTATGAAGTTGCCCTAACCCAAGGTTATCCTAAGACTCCCTAAGGTGAGCCAAGAAGGGACTCTCGTTACACCTCCCTTCAAAGCACACCAAAGCGACCCTTAAAACTACCTAATCTTAGGCTTACTTCGTTAGAAATCAAATCCACGCCCTTGGCTAACATATGCAACACACTCATGGAAATATAGGTCATACCAAGTGCAATGTGAGAGTAGCATCCCATACTACCACTCCCACTTAGTACTCCTAATTGATTCCATTTACTCAAGTACTCCACAATAATCCTCCATAACACTACACCATAGTACTCATTCACACGGATTTCATGAAGGTACTCTTCTCCCATAGTAGGTATAGGTCACACCAAGTGCAATGTGAGAATAGCATCCCATACTACTACTCCCACTCAATGCTCCTACTTGATAACTAATGTGGATTGAGCACTTCACGACATACATACACAATTTCAACAATACACAAGATAATTAGTTNGTGACGGGCGTACTTGACCCCTTTGGGGTCTCGTACAAGCCCTCTAACTAGCATTCATAACATAAAGCATGAAAAGTAGTGCGGAAAACTTTTCACGATATAATAATAAAAGGAGTCTTTTCATAAATACTAAGATCTTATCGTCACAAGCCAACTTAAAGACAAACTTGGAATCTTAGGGAACGGCCCTTTACAATAAAAGTAATACATTTTTTAAGTATTAATAAAGAAACTAAGAAACATAAAACTATGTCCTCGAATATATGAGGACATACCAAATCTTGAGAGATAGAATTCCCAAGCTTCGACTCCGATCCTCCAAAAGGGCTTCCAACCTATACTCATAAGGTATATAAAAGTATGGGGTTAGTACAACAATGTACTAAGTATGGCATATGCAAAAACATGCAAAAAGGGACATTTTAGTAAAGATAGCTTTTTATGCAATTCAATATAACCTTCATGAATCTAGAAGCAAACCCACATAAGAATCAACAATTAACACTTTATGGCTATCTTACCAAACTTAAAGTAAACAAAAGGAACATTTCAATTAACTTTGCTAAACTTGCAATAAAATTGAATAAAGCATCATAGTGAACATTTTGAATTCTTACAATGAGACCTTACAGTGAATGGCACGGTCCAAGTCATATGAACCCTTTTCCTTTGAAGTTGCCCTAACCAAGGTTATCCTAAGACTCCCTAAGGTGAGCCAAGAAGGGACTCTCATTTATCAAAGCACACCAAAGCGACCCTTAAAACTACCAAATCTTAGGCTTACTTCGTTAGAAATCAAATCCACGCCCTTGGCTAACATATGCAAACACTCATGGAAATATAGGTCATACCAAGTGCAATGTGAGAGTAGCATCCCATACTACCACTCCCACTTAGTACTCCTAATGGATTCCATTTACTCAAGTACTCCACAATAATCCTCCATAACACTACACCATAGTACTCATTCACACGGATTTCATGAAGGTACTCTTCTCCATAGTAGGTATAGGTCACACCAAGTGCAATGTGAGAATAGCATCCCATACTACTACTCCCACTCAATGCTCCTACTTGGTAACTAATGTGGATTGAGCACTTCACGACATACATACACAATATACACAGATAATTAGTTTCAAATCAATTCTTTTGTGGGAGTTAGCTTAACCGACAAAGACCATGAGAGCTAGACATGGAATCCCGATATTAACCCCTATCGGATGAGGGATCCTTACTTGCCTAGTGTAAGGTCATGCTTCTTAGCGTTTACATGGCTTTTCCAATAGCTACACCTATGCGGGCACATAGTTAAGGGATAAGGAGATTGTTACTAAGTAACTCACTCTCTACTAACGAGGAGTACTCATCTCAAGAGGTACTTTGGATTGAAACATCTCAACTAACGAAGTGCAATCCACCTCCCCTTCATATCCTCTCGGTGCTAGGCATAACTCCACACGGATTTCTCAACATAATAGTCTATCTTAGAAAGCTCACTAGGAAATGGAGAGGTTGTTACTAGACACTACATCTCAACTCACGAAGTGTGTCCACCTCAAGATTTCCCCTTTTTGCTCAACTTGACATAATACAAATCTTAAAAGAGTGTGTGTGTACATGTGCACACCTTGAATATAAGCATCATTTCATTATCATCAAGTTCTACTCATACTTTAACCTTGATTCATCAAGCTACACACTCTACATACTTCTCATAATCATATACTTCATTTAGACATAAACTAGGTCAAACATGCAATTCAAGCTACATCTAACACAACACAAGACCCATTTCCAATACATCTTCATTTCACATATTAGACCTTCAAGATCACATACTCAAACCATACTAAGTAACATCAAGTTCATCAATTAGCACCGCCACCCATAAGGTGGACCATACCACTCAAATAGCAATTCATAATAAGAATTATACAAAGAGAGCAACTCATCAACAAATCAAACCATCATTACCCATAAGCAATTTATCAATATTTCACCATATTAAGGCCCTTAGGGCAGTAGCTACACCAACATGACAAATACAAGAAGACCCAAGTTCATACCCTACTCAAATCATGCTCACATAACCCATTTTCAAGTCAAAAATTTGAAGTATTCATAAACAAAAGTTTCATGGAGTTTTAACATCAAAACCATCTATTCAAACCAAGATAAATACATTTAAACCATTAGAACTTAGTTACAAGAAGACCCATAATAGAAATCAAAGTTTAGAAGAAGTTGAGTTTAAAACCCCTTTTTTGAAAACCATTTTGGAAGTTGGCTTCTTGAATGGAAAGGTATTCAAGAATGGATACCATACCTTTAGGAGAAAGAAACCCACGAATTTGATGAAGGAACAAGCCCAAAGCAGCCCTCCTTTCCCTCCTTGAGCCTTGGCTTCAATGGTGACTTTGAGAGAGTTTTCTTTTTAGAGAGAGAGTTTGAATGTTGAAGTGAGGGGGTCTTGTCTAGGTCTAGGGTTTAAAACTAATTTAATATAACCTAAAAATACCAAAATTATACACCTAGGGTCTTATAAGACTTGGGGTGTATTTACATAAAACACCCCAAGTTGGCAGCCTTAAGTCGTGCACTGGCAGGCCTCGTCGACGAGACCTCCTCGACGGACCGTCACGTTCACCACGGACCGTCATGGGGTCCCGTCGAGGAACACTTGGCTCCAACTGGAGCCTGTCCAAGTTTCCACTCTCTGTCACTCGCGACGCCCTGGATCGATGGACCATCCTGAGTGCAACGGACCGTCGCCATGGTCGTCGTGAGCCACTGATGGGCAGACTTTGCCCAAGTCTTGGGCCCTTCGTCTAGGGCCCCTTGTGGGTCCTAGGTGGGGTCGTGCCCGGACGTCAAACCCCTAAACTAAGTCGTCTAGGTCTAAGGAACATCCGACGCATGTTTCAAGTAAAACGAACACATAAAACTCATCCAAACTCGCCAAGACATACAAGTACATTCTAAGGCATACCATCCGAACGTCATGGACGTTTTTGGTCGATTGAACTCCAAACTTAACCAACTTCCGTTTAACTTAAAATTAACTCAAGAAACAACCATGAGGCTCTAGTTCACCTTAGTTCATTTTGGGGCGTTATATTCTCCCCCACTTGGAATAACATTCGTCCTCGAATGACACTTAAATTTTAAAACAACAAGGACTCACTTAGCATCATATAATACACTTAGATCATGATCAAAACACTAACAATCAAAGCATCCACTAGCAAGGAACATCATTTTACATTTTCAACACTTAGCAACATAGGCAACTTTCACCAATTTTCACAAAGTCAAAAATTCAACCTCAATCTTCTTTTATGGAGGAACTACCTTCTCCAACGTTAAAAATGCTCATAAACAATGCCTTTACACACATTGAAACTAAAATTCAAGACAAAACAATTTTCTTCAAAATGCCAAATTTTTTTTTTACAGTGAAGTTGACTGCCATCTTACCAAATTTTTGAAAATTCATTCTCTAAGCAATTCATCAAGACGACATGATCATAGGAACTATAAAACCACATAAGCTCATTCCATAACACCTTGAAACCATAATTCATGAAAACAAAATGCAATTTTCCAAAATTTGGACTTACTTACAGTGAATTCAAAACTTCGATGTGTGACATGCTTTAAAATTTCCATAATGCACCTTTCAAGCAACTTTAACAAGATGACATGACAATATGAGAGACAATACTATCTTAACTTACTCCAAAGAGACTTGACAAGGTTCACTAAGTGCAATGTCAGAGTAGCATCCCATACTACCACTCCCACTTAGTGACCCTTGAGGATTCTCTTGGACTAAGTACATTACATGCTATTTTAGTCAACTCATTCTCCCCCACTTAGGGTAAATCCATCTTCAAGGACTCATACTTCAGAGCACCATCAGGTCCCTCACAAGGTAGGAACTCTTACTACTTCTAATTCATGCACATCAAGTCTAAACATCAACCTTACAAGTTAAGCATAACACTTCCCTTTTTGGATTCAAGCCTAGACAAACTCTCTTAACATCACCTCATTCAACACTTAGGCACCACTTAACTCAATCTCATGGAACAAAACTTGCTCACCAGATATTCATACCACATTTCCATCTTAGTGTAAGCCTACACCACAACATCTACCAATCACAAGAACAACTATGAAACATTAGTCACACAAGAGAGTTGCCTTTAACTTCTATAAAATCCCCTCATTCTTTCAACTTCCTCAAATTTACACCTTAAAGCATTTCTACCATCATTGAACATAATCACAAAATAACTCATTTGTCCCCAAAGGCACTTTATTAAATCCTTATAACTCTTACATGCTTAGAACTAAATCCCCATAAAGTTTCTCACCTCTACACTTCTAATCTCATAAATCATACCTAGCCATAAATGACATCACATCACAATTCTTAAATCTTACCTTCATATTTACTCTTCTAGCCACAAAACCATCATATAATCAAAACTCACTCTCCCTCAACTTAGAAACATCTCCCTTTCCAAGCAATCACATCTAGAAAACCACCGGCAAAGGAGAGAAGAGACAGATCTTATCGAAGATTCAAGAGTAATGAAGAAAGTGAAACTTCTAGCATCCTATAGCCTCTTGTCCATGGATGTGTCGCGACTCACACCAATGACCAAGATACTACTAGATGTGGCTTGTGAGACTTTTAGACCTTAAACTATTTCCCAAAACCTTATGCTCTGATACCAAGTCTTGTCACGACCCGAAAGCACCCCTAGAAGTTAGGGAAAACTTCGAATCGTGACCGGGCGTACTTGACCCCTTTGGGGTCTCGTACAAGCCCTCTAACTAGCATTCATAACATAAAGCATGAAAAGTAGTGCGGAATTAAAACTTTTCACGATAATAATAATAAAAGGAGTCTTTTCATAAATACTAAGAAATCTTATCGTCACAAGCCAACTTAAAGACACAACTTGGAATCTTAGGGACACGGCCCTTTACAATAAAAGTAAATACATTTTTAAGTATTAATAAAGAAACTAAGAAACATAAAACTATGTCCTCGAATATATGAGGACATACCAATTCTTGAGAGATAGAATTCCCAAGCTTCAACTCCGATCCTCCAAAAGGCTTCCAACCTATACTCATAAGGTATATAAAAGTATGGGGTTAGTACAACAATGTACTAAGTATGGCATATGCAAAAACATGCAAAAAGGGACATTTTAGTAAAGATAGCTTTTTATGCAATTCAAATATAACCTTCATGAATCTAGAAGCAAACCCACATAAGAATCAACAATTAACACTTTATGGCTATCTTACCAAACTTAAAGTAAACAAAAGGAACATTTCAATTAACTTTGCTAAACTTGCAATAAAATTGAATAAAGCATCATAGTGAACATTTTGAATTCTTACAATGAAGACCTTACAGTGAATGGCACGGTCCAAGTCATATGAACCCTTTTCCTTTGAAGTTGCCCTAACCCAAGGTTATCCTAAGACTCCCTAAGGTGAGCCAAGAAGGGACTCTCATTACACCTCCCTTCAAAGCACACCAAAGCGACCCTTAAAACTACCAAATCTTAGGCTTACTTCGTTAGAAATCAAATCCACGCCCTTGGCTAACATATGCAAAACACTCATGGAAATATAGGTCATACCAAGTGCAATGTGAGAGTAGCATCCCATACTACCACTCCCACTTAGTACTCCTAATGGATTCCATTTACTCAAGTACTCCACAATAATCCTCCATAACACTACACCATAGTACTCATTCACACGGATTTCATGAAGGTACTCTTCTCCCATAGTAGGTATAGGTCACACCAAGTGCAATGTGAGAATAGCATCCCATACTACTACTCCCACTCAATGCTCCTACTTGGTAACTAATGTGGATTGAGCACTTCACGACATACATACACAATTTCAACAATACACAAGATAATTAGTTTCAAATCAATTCTTTTGTGGGAGTTAGCTTAACCGACAAAGACCATGAGAGCTAGACATGGAATCCCGATATTAACCCCTATCGGATGAGGGATCCTTACTTGCCTAGTGTAAGGTCATGCTTCTTAGCGTTTACATGGCTTTTCCAATAGCTACACCTATGCGGGCACATAGTTAAGGGATAAGGAGATTGTTACTAAGTAACTCACTCTCTACTAACGAGGAGTACTCATCTCAAGAGGTACTTTGGATTACAACATCTCAACTAACGAAGTGCAATCCACCTCCCCTTCATATCCTCTCGGTGCTAGGCATAACTCCACACGGATTTCTCAACATAATAGTCTATCTTAGAAAGCTCACTAGGAAATGGAGAGGTTGTTACTAGACACTACATCTCAACTCACGAAGTGTGTCCACCTCAAGATTTCCCCTTTTTGCTCAACTTGACATAATACAAATCTTAAAAGAGTGTGTGTGTACATGTGCACACCTTGAATATAAGCATCATTTCATTATCATCAAGTTCTACTCATACTTTAACCTTGATTCATCAAGCTACACACTCTACATACTTCTCATAATCATATACTTCATTTAGACATAAACTAGGTCAAACATGCAATTCAAGCTACATCAAACACAACACAAGAATTTATATATCTTCATTTCACATATTAGACCTTCAAGATCACATACTCAAACCATACTAAGTAACATCAAGTTCATCAATTAGCACCGCCACCCATAAGGTGGACCATACCACTCAAATAGCAATTCATAATAAGAATTATACAATGAGAGCAACTCATCAACAAATCAAACCATCATTACCCATAAGCAATTTATCAATATTTCACCATATTAAGGCCCTTAGGGCAGTAGCTACACCAACATGACAAATACAAGAAGACCCAAGTTCATACCCTACTCAAATCATGCTCACATAACCCATTTTCAAGTCAAAAATTGAAGTATGCATAAACAAGAGTTTCATGGAGTTTTAACATCAAAATCATCTATTCAAACCAAGATAAATACATTTAAACCATTAGAACTTAGTTACAAGAAGACCCATAATAGAAATCAAAGTTTAGAAGAAGTTGAGTTTAAAACCCCTTTTTGAAAACCATTTTGGAAGTTGGCTTCTTGAATGGAAAGGTATTCAAGAATGGATACCATACCTTTAGGAGAAAGAAACCCACGAATTTGATGAAGGAACAAGCCCAAAGCAGCCCTCCTTTCCTCCTTGAGCCTTGCTTCAATGGTGACTTTGAGAGAGTTTTCTTTTTAGAGAGAGAGTTTGAATGTTGAAGTGAGGGGTCTTGTCTAGGTCTAGGGTTTAAAACTAATTTAATATAACCTAAAAATACCAAAATTATACACCTAGGGTCTTATAAGACTTGGGGTGTATTTACATAAAACACCCCAAGTTGGCAGCCTTAAGTCGTGCACTGGCAGGCCTCGTCGACGAGACCTCCTCGACGGACCGTCACGTTCACCACGGACCGTCATGGGGTCCCGTCGAGGAACACTTGGCTCCAACTGGAGCCTGTCCAAGTTTCCACTCTCTGTCACTCGCGACGCCCTGGATCGATGGACCGTCCTGAGTGCAACGGACCGTCGCCATGGTCGTCGTGAGCCACTGATGGGCAGACTTTGCCCAAGTCTTGGGCCCTTCATCTAGGGCCCCTTGTGGGTCCTAGGTGGGGTCGTGCCCGGACGTCAAACCCCTAAACTAAGTCGTCTAGGTCTAAGGAACATCCGACGCATGTTTCAAGTAAAACGAACACATAAAACTCATCCAAACTCGCCAAGACATACAAGTACATTCTAAGGCATACCATCCGAACGTCATGGACGTTTTTGGTCGATTGAACTCCAAACTTAACCAAACTTTGCACACTGCCTAAGGACACCAAACTAACTCCGTTTAACTTAAAATTAACTCAAGAAACAACCATGAGGCTCTAGTTCACCTTAGTTCATTTTGGGGCGTTATATTCTCCCCCACTTGGAATAACATTCGTCCTCGAATGACACTTAAATTTTAAGAACAACAAGGACTCACTTAGCATCATATAATACACTTAGATCATGATCAAAACACTAACAATCAAAGCATCCACTAGCAAGGAACATCATTTTACACTTTCAACACTTAGCAACATAGGCAACTTTCACCAATTTTCACAAAGTCAAAAATTCAACCTCAATCTTCTTTTATGGAGGAACTACCTTCTCCAACGTTAAAAATGCTCATAAACAATGCCTTTACACACATTGAAACTAAAATTCAAGACAAAACAATTTTCTTCAAAATGCCAATTTTTTTTTTTACAGTGAAGTTGACTGCCATCTTACCAAATTTTTGAAAATTCATTCTCTAAGCAATTCATCAAGACGACATGATCATAGGAACTATAAAACCACATAAGCTCATTCCATAACACCTTGAAACCATAATTCATGAAAACAAAATGCAATTTTCCAAAATTTGGACTTACTTACAGTGAATTCAAAACTTCGATGTGTGACATGCTTTAAAATTTCCATAATGCACCTTTCAAGCAACTTTAACAAGATGACATGACAATATGAGAGACAATACTATCTTAACTTACTCCAAAGAGACTTGACAAGGTTCACTAAGTGCAATGTCAGAGTAGCATCCCATACTACCACTCCCACTTAGTGACCCTTGAGGATTCTCTTGGACTAAGTACATTACATGCTATTTTAGTCAACTCATTCTCCCCCACTTAGGGTAAATCCATCTTCAAGGACTCATACTTCAGAGCACCATCAGGTCCCTCACAAGGTAGGAACTCTTACTACTTCTAATTCATGCACATCAAGTCTAAACATCAACCTTACAAGTTAAGCATAACACTTCCCTTTTTGGATTCAAGCCTAGACAAACTCTCTTAAACATCACCTCATTCAACACTTAGGCACCACTTAACTCAATCTCATGGAACAAAACTTGCTCACCAGATATTCATACCACATTTCCATCTTAGTGTAAGCCTACACCACAACATCTACCAATCACAAGAACAACTATGAAACATTAGTCACACAAGAGAGTTGCCTTTAACTTCTATAAAATCCCCTCATTCTTTCAACTTCCTCAAATTTACACCTTAAAGCATTTCTACCATCATTGAACATAATCACAAAATAACTCATTTGTCCCCAAAGGCACTTTATTAAATCCTTATAACTCTTACCATGCTTAGAACTAAATCCCCATAAAGTTTCTCACCTCTACACTTCTAATCTCATAAATCACACCTAGCCATAAATGACATCACATCACAATTCTTAAATCTTACCTTCATATTTACTCTTCTAGCCACAAAACCATCATATAATCAAAACTCACTCTCCCTCAACTTAGAAACATCTCCCTTTCCAAGCAATCACATCTAGAAAACCACCGGCAAAGGAGAGAGAGAGATCTTATCGAATTAATCTATGGCACGATTCAAGAGTAATGAAGAAAGTGAAACTTCTAGCATCCTATAGCCTCTTGTCCATGGATGTGTCGCGACTCACACCAATGACCAAGATACTACTAGATGTGGCTTGTGAGACTTTTAGACCTTAAACTATTTCCCAAAACCTTATGCTCTGATACCAAGTCTTGTCACGACCCGAAAGCACCCCTAGAAGTTAGGGAAAACTTCGAATCGTGACCGGGCGTACTTGACCCCTTTGGGGTCTCGTACAAGCCCTCTAACTAGCATTCATAACATAAAGCATGAAAAGTAGTGCGGAATTAAAACTTTTCACGATAATAATAATAAAAGGAGTCTTTTCATAAATACTAAGAAATCTTATCGTCACAAGCCAACTTAAAGACACAACTTGGAATCTTAGGGACACGGCCCTTTACAATAAAAGTAAATACATTTTTAAGTATTAATAAAGAAACTAAGAAACATAAAACTATGTCCTCGAATATATGAGGACATACCAATCTTGAGAGATAGAATTCCCAAGCTTCAACTCCGATCCTCCAAAAGGCTTCCAACCTATACTCATAAGGTATATAAAAGTATGGGGTTAGTACAACAATGTACTAAGTATGGCATATGCAAAAACATGCAAAAAGGGACATTTTAGTAAAGATAGCTTTATGCAATTCAAATATAACCTTCATGAATCTAGAAGCAAACCCACATAAGAATCAACAATTAACACTTTATGGCTATCTTACCAAACTTAAAGTAACAAAAGGAACATTTCAATTAACTTTGCTAAACTTGCAATAAAATTGAATAAAGCATCATAGTGAACATTTTGAATTCTTACAATGAAGACCTTACAGTGAATGGCACGGTCCAAGTCATATGAACCCTTTTCCTTTGAAGTTGCCCTAACCCAAGGTTATCCTAAGACTCCCTAAGGTGAGCCAAGAAGGGACTCTCATTACACCTCCCTTCAAAGCACACCAAAGCGACCCTTAAAACTACCAAATCTTAGGCTTACTTCGTTAGAAATCAAATCCACGCCCTTGGCTAACATATGCAAAACACTCATGGAAATATAGGTCATACCAAGTGCAATGTGAGAGTAGCATCCCATACTACCACTCCCACTTAGTACTCCTAATGGATTCCATTTACTCAAGTACTCCACAATAATCCTCCATAACACTACACCATAGTACTCATTCACACGGATTTCATGAAGGTACTCTTCTCCCATAGTAGGTATAGGTCACACCAAGTGCAATGTGAGAATAGCATCCCATACTACTACTCCCACTCAATGCTCCTACTGGTAACTAATGTGGATTGAGCACTTCACGACATACATACACAATTTCAACAATACACAAGATAATTAGTTTCAAATCAATTCTTTTGTGGGAGTTAGCTTAACCGACAAAGACCATGAGAGCTAGACATGGAATCCCGATATTAACCCCTATCGGATGAGGGATCCTTACTTGCCTAGTGTAAGGTCATGCTGCTTAGCGTTTACATGGCTTTTCCAATAGCTACACCTATGCGGGCACATAGTTAAGGGATAAGGAGATTGTTACTAAGTAACTCACTCTCTACTAACGAGGAGTACTCATCTCAAGAGGTACTTTGGATTACAACATCTCAACTAACGAAGTGCAATCCACCTCCCCTTCATATCCTCTCGGTGCTAGGCATAACTCCACACGGATTTCTCAACATAATAGTCTATCTTAGAAAGCTCACTAGGAAATGGAGAGGTTGTTACTAGACACTACATCTCAACTCACGAAGTGTGTCCACCTCAAGATTTCCCCTTTTTGCTCAACTTGACATAATACAAATCTTAAAAGAGTGTGTGTGTACATGTGCACACCTTGCATATAAGCATCATTTCATTATCATCAAGTTCTACTCATACTTTAACCTTGATTCATCAAGCTACACACTCTACATACTTCTCATAATCATATACTTCATTTAGACATAAACTAGGTCAAACATGCAATTCAAGCTACATCAAACACAACACAAGACCCATTTCCAATATATCTTCATTTCACATATTAGACCTTCAAGATCACATACTCAAACCATACTAAGTAACATCAAGTTCATCAATTAGCACCGCCACCCATAAGGTGGACCATACCACTCAAATAGCAATTCATAATAAGAATTATACAATGAGAGCAACTCATCAACAAATCAAACCATCATTACCCATAAGCAATTTATCAATATTTCACCATATTAAGGCCCTTAGGGCAGTAGCTACACCAACATGACAAATACAAGAAGACCCAAGTTCATACCCTACTCAAATCATGCTCACATAACCCATTTTCAAGTCAAAAATTGAAGTATGCATAAACAAGAGTTTCATGGAGTTTTAACATCAAAATCATCTATTCAAACCAAGATAAATACATTTAAACCATTAGAACTTAGTTACAAGAAGACCCATAATAGAAATCAAAGTTTAGAAGAAGTTGAGTTTAAAACCCCTTTTTGAAAACCATTTTGGAAGTTGGCTTCTTGAATGGAAAGGTATTCAAGAATGGATACCATACCTTTAGGAGAAAGAAACCCACGAATTTGATGAAGGAACAAGCCCAAAGCAGCCCTCCTTTCCCTCCTTGAGCCTTGGCTTCAATGGTGACTTTGAGAGAGTTTTCTTTTTAGAGAGAGAGTTTGAATGTTGAAGTGAGGGGTCTTGTCTAGGTCTAGGGTTTAAAACTAATTTAATATAACCTAAAAATACCAAAATTATACACCTAGGGTCTTATAAGACTTGGGGTGTATTTACATAAAACACCCCAAGTTGGCAGCCTTAAGTCGTGCACTGGCAGGCCTCGTCGACGAGACCTCCTCGACGGACCGTCACGTTCACCACGGACCGTCATGGGGTCCCGTCGAGGAACACTTGGCTCCAACTGGAGCCTGTCCAAGTTTCCACTCTCTGTCACTCGCGACGCCCTGGATCGACGGACCGTCCTGAGTGCAACGGACCGTCGCCATGGTCGTCGTGAGCCACTGATGGGCAGACTTTGCCCAAGTCTTGGGCCCTTCATCTAGGGCCCCTTGTGGGTCCTAGGTGGGGTCGTGCCCGGACGTCAAACCCCTAAACTAAGTCGTCTAGGTCTAAGGAACATCCGACGCATGTTTCAAGTAAAACGAACACATAAAACTCATCCAAACTCGCCAAGACATACAAGTACATTCTAAGGCATACCATCCGAACGTCATGGACGTTTTTGGTCGATTGAACTCCAAACTTAACCAACTTCCGTTTAACTTAAAATTAACTCAAGAAACAACCATGAGGCTCTAGTTCACCTTAGTTCATTTTGGGGCGTTATATTCTCCCCCACTTGGAATAACATTCGTCCTCGAATGACACTTAAATTTTAAGAACAACAAGGACTCACTTAGCATCATATAATACACTTAGATCATGATCAAAACACTAACAATCAAAGCATCCACTAGCAAGGAACATCATTTTACACTTTCAACACTTAGCAACATAGGCAACTTTCACCAATTTTCACAAAGTCAAAAATTCAACCTCAATCTTCTTTTATGGAGGAACTACCTTCTCCAACGTTAAAAATGCTCATAAACAATGCCTTTACACACATTGAAACTAAAATTCAAGACAAAACAATTTTCTTCAAAATGCCAATTTTTTTTTACAGTGAAGTTGACTGCCATCTTACCAAATTTTTGAAAATTCATTCTCTAAGCAATTCATCAAGACGACATGATCATAGGAACTATAAAACCACATAAGCTCATTCCATAACACCTTGAAACCATAATTCATGAAAACAAAATGCAATTTTCCAAAATTTGGACTTACTTACAGTGAATTCAAAACTTCGATGTGTGACATGCTTTAAAATTTCCAGAATGCACCTTTCAAGCAACTTTAACAAGATGACATGACAATATGAGAGACAATACTATCTTAACTTACTCCAAAGAGACTTGACAAGGTTCACTAAGTGCAATGTCAGAGTAGCATCCCATACTACCACTCCCACTTAGTGACCCTTGAGGATTCTCTTGGACTAAGTACATTACATGCTATTTTAGTCAACTCATTCTCCCCCACTTAGGGTAAATCCATCTTCAAGGACTCATACTTCAGAGCACCATCAGGTCCCTCACAAGGTAGGAACTCTTACTACTTCTAATTCATGCACATCAAGTCTAAACATCAACCTTACAAGTTAAGCATAACACTTCCCTTTTTGGATTCAAGCCTAGACAAACTCTCTTAACATCACCTCATTCAACACTTAGGCACCACTTAACTCAATCTCATGGAACAAAACTTGCTCACCAGATATTCATACCACATTTCCATCTTAGTGTAAGCCTACACCACAACATCTACCAATCACAAGAACAACTATGAAACATTAGTCACACAAGAGAGTTGCCTTTAACTTCTATAAAATCCCCTCATTCTTTCAACTTCCTCAAATTTACACCTTAAAGCATTTCTACCATCATTGAACATAATCACAAAATAACTCATTTGTCCCCAAAGGCACTTTATTAAATCCTTATAACTCTTACATGCTTAGAACTAAATCCCCATAAAGTTTCTCACCTCTACACTTCTAATCTCATAAATCATACCTAGCCATAAATGACATCACATCACAATTCTTAAATCTTACCTTCATATTTACTCTTCTAGCCACAAAACCATCATATAATCAAAACTCACTCTCCCTCAACTTAGAAACATCTCCCTTTCCAAGCAATCACATCTAGAAAACCACCGGCAAAGGAGAGAAGAGAGAGATCTTATCGACGATTCAAGAGTAATGAAGAAAGTGAAACTTCTAGCATCCTATAGCCTCTTGTCCATGGATGTGTCGCGACTCACACCAATGACCAAGATACTACTAGATGTGGCTTGTGAGACTTTTAGACCTTAAACTATTTCCCAAAACCTTATGCTCTGATACCAAGTCTTGTCACGACCCGAAAGCACCCCTAGAAGTTAGGGAAAACTTTCGAATCGTGAACGGGCGTACTTGACCCCTTTGGGGTCTCGTACAAGCCCTCTAACTAGCATTCATAACATAAAGCATGAAAAGTAGTGCGGAAATTAAAACTTTTCACGATGATAATAATAAAAGGAGTCTTTTCATAAATACTAAGAAATCTTATCGTCACAAGCCAACTTAAAGACACGACTTAGAATCTTAGGGACACGGCCCTTTACAATAAAAGTAAATACATTTTTTTGTAAGTATTAATAAAGAAACTAAGAAACATAAAACTATGTCCTCGAATATATGAGGACATACCCAATCCTTGAGAGATAGAATTCCCAAGCTTCAACTCCGATCCTCCAAAAGGCTTCCAACCTATACTCATAAGGTATATAAAAGTATGGGGTTAGTACAACAATGTACTAAGTATGGCATATGCAAAAACATGCAAAAAGGGACATTTTAGTAAAGATAGCTTCTATGCAATTCGAATATAACCTTCATGAATCTAGAAGCAAACCCACATAAGAATCAACAATTAACACTTTATGGCTATCTTACCAAACTTAAATTTAACAAAAGGAACATTTCAATTAACTTTGCTAAACTTGCAATAAAATTGAATAAAGCATCATAGTGAACATTTTGAATTCTTACAATGGAGACCTTACAGTGAATGGCACGGTCCAAGTCATATGAACCCTTTTCCTTTGAAGTTGCCCTAACCCAAGGTTATCCTAAGACTCCCTAAGGTGAGCCAAGAAGGGACTCTCATTACACCTCCCTTCAAAGCACACCAAAGCGACCCTTAAAACTACCAAATCTTAGGCTTACTTCGTTAGAAATCAAATCCACGCCCTTGGCTAACATATGCAAACCACTCATGGAAATATAGGTACTACCACGTGCACTGTGAGAGTAGCCTCCCCTACTACCACTCCCACTTAGTACTCCTAATGGATTCCATTTACTCAAGTACTCCACAATAATCCTCCATAACACTACACCATAGTACTCATTCACACGGATTTCATGAAGGTACTCTTCTCCCATAGTAGGTATAGGTCACACCAAGTGCAATGTGAGAATAGCATCCCATACTACTACTCCCACTCAATGCTCCTACTTGGTAACTAATGTGGATTGAGCACTTCACGACATACATACACAATTTCAACAATACACAAGATAATTAGTTTCAAATCAATTCTTTTGTGGGAGTTAGCTTAACCGACAAAGACCATGAGAGCTAGACATGGAATCCCGATATTAACCCCTATCGGATGAGGGATCCTTACTTGCCTAGTGTAAGGTCATGCTTCTTAGCGTTTACATGGCTTTTCCAATAGCTACACCTATGCGGGCACATAGTTAAGGGATAAGGAGATTGTTACTAAGTAACTCACTCTCTACTAACGAGGAGTACTCATCTCAAGAGGTACTTTGGATTACAACATCTCAACTAACGAAGTGCAATCCACCTCCCCTTCATATCCTCTCGGTGCTAGGCATAACTCCACACGGATTTCTCAACATAATAGTCTATCTTAGAAAGCTCACTAGGAAATGGAGAGGTTGTTACTAGACACTACATCTCAACTCACGAAGTGTGTCCACCTCAAGATTCCCCTTTTTGCTCAACTTGACATAATACAAATCTTAAAAGAGTGTGTGTGTACATGTGCACACCTTGCATATAAGCATCATTTCATTATCATCAAGTTCTACTCATACTTTAACCTTGATTCATCAAGCTACACACTCTACATACTTCTCATAATCATATACTTCATTTAGACATAAACTAGGTCAAACATGCAATTCAAGCTACATCAAACACAACACAAGACCCATTTCCAATATATCTTCATTTCACATATTAGACCTTCAAGATCACATACGCAAACCATACTAAGTAACATCAAGTTCATCAATTAGCACCGCCACCCATAAGGTGGACCATACCACTCAAATAGAAATTCATAATAAGAATTATACAAAGAGAGCAACTCATCAACAAATCAAACCATCATTACCCATAATCAATTTATCAATATTTCACCATATTAAGGCCCTTAGGGCAGTAGCTACACCAACATGAAAAATACAAGAAGACCCAAGTTCATACCCTACTCAAATCATGCTCACATAACCCATTTTCAAGTCAAAAATTGAAGTATGCATAAACAAGAGTTTCATGGAGTTTTAACATCAAAATCATCTATTCAAACCAAGATAAATACATTTAAACCATTAGAACTTAGTTACAAGAAGACCCATAATAGAAATCAAAGTTTAGAAGAAGTTGAGTTTAAAACCCCTTTTTGAAAACCATTTTGGAAGTTGGCTTCTTGAATGGAAAGGTATTCAAGAATGGATACCATACCTTTAGGAGAAAGAAACCCACGAATTTGATGAAGAACAAGCCCAAAGCAGCCCTCCTTTCCCTCCTTGAGCCTTGGCTTCAATGGTGACTTTGAGAGAGTTTTCTTTTTAGAGAGAGAGTTTGAATGTTGAAGTGAGGGGTCTTGTCTAGGTCTAGGGTTTAAAACTAATTTAATATAACCTAAAAATACCAAAATTATACACCTAGGGTCTTATAAGACTTGGGGTGTATTTACATAAAACACCCCAAGTTGGCAGCCTTAAGTCGTGCACTGGCAGGCCTCGTCGACGAGACCTCCTCGACGGACCGTCACGTTCACCACGGACCGTCATGGGGTCCCGTCGAGGAACACTTGGCTCCAACTGGAGCCTGTCCAAGTTTCCACTCTCTGTCACTCGCGACGCCCTGGATCGACGGACCGTCCTGAGTGCAACGGACCGTCGCCATGGTCGTCGTGAGCCACTGATGGGCAGACTTTGCCCAAGTCTTGGGCCCTTCATCTAGGGCCCCTTGTGGGTCCTAGGTGGGGTCGTGCCCGGACGTCAAACCCCTAAACTAAGTCGTCTAGGTATAAGGAACATCCGACTCATGTTTCAAGTAAAACGAACACATAAAACTCATCCAAACTCGCCAAGACATACAAGTACATTCTAAGGCATACCATCCGAACGTCATGGACGTTTTTGGTCGATTGAACTCCAAACTTAACCAACTTCCGTTTAACTTAAAATTAACTCAAGAAACAACCATGAGGCTCTAGTTCACCTTAGTTCATTTTGGGGCGTTATATTCTCCCCCACTTGGAATAACATTCGTCCTCGAATGACACTTAAATTTTAAGAACAACAAGGACTCACTTAGCATCATATAATACACTTAGATCATGATCAAAACACTAACAATCAAAGCATCCACTAGCAAGGAACATCATTTTACACTTTCAACACTTAGCAACATAGGCAACTTTCACCAATTTTCACAAAGTCAAAAATTCAACCTCAATCTTCTTTTATGGAGGAACTACCTTCTCCAACGTTAAAAATGCTCATAAACAATGCCTTTACACACATTGAAACTAAAATTCAAGACAAAACAATTTTCTTCAAAATGCCAAATTTTTTTTTACAGTGAAGTTGACTGCCATCTTACCAAATTTTTGAAAATTCATTCTCTAAGCAATTCATCAAGACGACATGATCATAGGAACTATAAAACCACATAAGCTCATTCCATAACACCTTGAAACCATAATTCATGAAAACAAAATGCAATTTTCCAAAATTTGGACTTACTTACAGTGAATTCAAAACTTCGATGTGTGACATGCTTTAAAATTTCCAGAATGCACCTTTCAAGCAACTTTAACAAGATGACATGACAATATGAGAGACAATACTATCTTAACTTACTCCAAAGAGACTTGACAAGGTTCACTAAGTGCAATGTCAGAGTAGCATCCCATACTACCACTCCCACTTAGTGACCCTTGAGGATTCTCTTGGACTAAGTACATTACATGCTATTTTAGTCAACTCATTCTCCCCCACTTAGGGTAAATCCATCTTCAAGGACTCATACTTCAGAGCACCATCAGGTCCCTCACAAGGTAGGAACTCTTACTACTTCTAATTCATGCACATCAAGTCTAAACATCAACCTTACAAGTTAAGCATAACACTTCCCTTTTTGGATTCAAGCCTAGACAAACTCTCTTAAACATCACCTCATTCAACACTTAGGCACCACTTAACTCAATCTCATGGAACAAAACTTGCTCACCAGATATTCATACCACATTTCCATCTTAGTGTAAGCCTACACCACAACATCTACCAATCACAAGAACAACTATGAAACATTAGTCACACAAGAGAGTTGCCTTTAACTTCTATAAAATCCCCTCATTCTTTCAACTTCCTCAAATTTACACCTTAAAGCATTTCTACCATCATTGAACATAATCACAAAATAACTCATTTGTCCCCAAAGGCACTTTATTAAATCCTTATAACTCTTACAATGCTTAGAACTAAATCCCCATAAAGTTTCTCACCTCTACACTTCTAATCTCATAAATCATACCTAGCCATAAATGACATCACATCACAATTCTTAAATCTTACCTTCATATTTACTCTTCTAGCCACAAAACCATCATATAATCAAAACTCACTCTCCCTCAACTTAGAAACATCTCCCTTTCCAAGCAATCACATCTAGAAAACCACCGGCAAAGGAGAGAAGAGAGAGATCTTATCGACGATTCAAGAGTAATGAAGAAAGTGAAACTTCTAGCATCCTATAGCCTCTTGTCCATGGATGTGTCGCGACTCACACCAATGACCAAGATACTACTAGATGTGGCTTGTGAGACTTTTAGACCTTAAACTATTTCCCAAAACCTTATGCTCTGATACCAAGTCTTGTCACGACCCGAAAGCACCCCTAGAAGTTAGGGAAAACTTCGAATCGTGACCGGGCGTACTTGACCCCTTTGGGGTCTCGTACAAGCCCTCTAACTAGCATTCATAACATAAAGCATGAAAAGTAGTGCGGAATTAAAACTTTTCACGATAATAATAATAAAAGGAGTCTTTTCATAAATACTAAGAAATCTTATCGTCACAAGCCAACTTAAAGACACAACTTGGAATCTTAGGGACACGGCCCTTTACAATAAAAGTAAATACATTTTTAAGTATTAATAAAGAAACTAAGAAACATAAAACTATGTCCTCGAATATATGAGGACATACCAATTCTTGAGAGATAGAATTCCCAAGCTTCAACTCCGATCCTCCAAAAGGCTTCCAACCTATACTCATAAGGTATATAAAAGTATGGGGTTAGTACAACAATGTACTAAGTATGGCATATGCAAAAACATGCAAAAAGGGACATTTTAGTAAAGATAGCTTTATGCAATTCAAATATAACCTTCATGAATCTAGAAGCAAACCCACATAAGAATCAACTATTAACACTTTATGGCTATCTTACCAAACTTAAATTTAACAAAAGGAACATTTCAATTAACTTTGCTAAACTTGCAATAAAATTGAATAAAGCATCATAGCGAACATTTTGAATTCTTACAATGGAGACCTTAGAGTGAATGGCACGGTCCAAGTCATATGAACCCTTTTCCTTTGAAGTTGCCCTAACCCAAGGTTATCCTAAGACTCCCTAAGGTGAGCCAAGAAGGGACTCTCATTACACCTCCCTTCAAAGCACACCAAAGCGACCCTTAAAACTACCTAATCTTAGGCTTACTTCGTTAGAAATCAAATCCACGCCCTTGGCTAACATATGCAACACACTCATGGAAATATAGGTCATACCAAGTGCAATGTGAGAGTAGCATCCCATACTACCACTCCCACTTAGTACTCCTAATGGATTCCATTTACTCAAGTACTCCACAATAATCCTCCATAACACTACACCATAGTACTCATTCACACGGATTTCATGAAGGTACTCTTCTCCCATAGTAGGTATAGGTCACACCAAGTGCAATGTGAGAATAGCATCCCATACTACTACTCCCACTCAATGCTCCTACTTGATAACTAATGTGGATTGAGCACTTCACGACATACATACACAACTTCAACAATACACAAGATAATTAGTTTGTGGGAGTTAGCTTAACCGACAAAGACCATGAGAGCTAGACATGGAATCCCGATATTAACCCCTATCGGATGAGGGATCCTTACTTGCCTAGTGTAAGGTCATGCTTCTTAGCGTTTACATGGCTTTTCCAATAGCTACACCTATGCGGGCACATAGTTAAGGGATAAGGAGATTGTTACTAAGTAACTCACTCTCTACTAACGAGGAGTACTCATCTCAAGAGGTACTTTGGATTACAACATCTCAACTAACGAAGTGCAATCCACCTCCCCTTCATATCCTCTCGGTGCTAGGCATAACTCCACACGGATTTCTCAACATAATAGTCTATCTTAGAAAGCTCACTAGGAAATGGAGAGGTTGTTACTAGACACTACATCTCAACTCACGAAGTGTGTCCACCTCAAGATTCCCCTTTTTGCTCAACTTGACATAATACAAATCTTAAAAGAGTGTGTGTGTACATGTGCACACCTTGCATATAAGCATCATTTCATTATCATCAAGTTCTACTCATACTTTAACCTTGATTCATCAAGCTACACACTCTACATACTTCTCATAATCATATACTTCATTTAGACATAAACTAGGTCAAACATGCAATTCAAGCTACATCAAACACAACACAAGACCCATTTCCAATATATCTTCATTTCACATATTAGACCTTCAAGATCACATACTCAAACCATACTAAGTAACATCAAGTTCATCAATTAGCACCGCCACCCATAAGGTGGACCATACCACTCAAATAGCAATTCATAATAAGAATTATACAAAGAGAGCAACTCATCAACAAATCAAACCATCATTACCCATAAGCAATTTATCAATATTTCACCATATTAAGGCCCTTAGGGCAGTAGCTACACCAACATGACAAATACAAGAAGACCCAAGTTCATACCCTACTCAAATCATGCTCACATAACCCATTTTCAAGTCAAAAATTGAAGTATGCATAAACAAGAGTTTCATGGAGTTTTAACATCAAAATCATCTATTCAAACCAAGATAAATACATTTAAACCATTAGAACTTAGTTACAAGAAGACCCATAATAGAAATCAAAGTTTAGAAGAAGTTGAGTTTAAAACCCCTTTTTGAAAACCATTTTGGAAGTTGGCTTCTTGAATGGAAAGGTATTCAAGAATGGATACCATACCTTTAGGAGAAAGAAACCCACGAATTTGATGAAGAACAAGCCCAAAGCAGCCCTCCTTTCCCTCCTTGAGCCTTGGCTTCAATGGTGACTTTGAGAGAGTTTTCTTTTTAGAGAGAGAGTTTGAATGTTGAAGTGAGGGGTCTTGTCTAGGTCTAGGGTTTAAAACTAATTTAATATAACCTAAAAATACCAAAATTATACACCTAGGGTCTTATAAGACTTGGGGTGTATTTACATAAAACACCCCAAGTTGGCAGCCTTAAGTCGTGCACTGGCAGGCCTCGTCGACGAGACCTCCTCGACGGACCGTCACGTTCACCACGGACCGTCATGGGGTCCCGTCGAGGAACACTTGGCTCCAACTGGAGCCTGTCCAAGTTTCCACTCTCTGTCACTCGCGACGCCCTGGATCGACGGACCGTCCTGAGTGCAACGGACCGTCGCCATGGTCGTCGTGAGCCACTGATGGGCAGACTTTGCCCAAGTCTTGGGCCCTTCATCTAGGGCCCCTTGTGGGTCCTAGGTGGGGTCGTGCCCGGACGTCAAACCCCTAAACTAAGTCGTCTAGGTCTAAGGAACATCCGACGCATATTTCAAGTAAAACGAACACATAAAACTCATCCAAACTCGCCAAGACATACAAGTACATTCTAAGGCATACCATCCGAACGTCATGGACGTTTTTGGTCGATTGAACTCCAAACTTAACCAAACTTTGCACACTGCCTAAGGACACCAAAGTAACTCCGTTTAACTTAAAATTAACTCAAGAAACAACCATGAGGCTCTAGTTCACCTTAGTTCATTTTGGGGCGTTATACTTCCCATGCTCATCCTGCTTAAAGCATCAGCTACAACATTAGCCTTACCTGGATGATAGTGCACATTCATGTCATAATCCTTCAACAGCTCCAACCACCTTCGCTGACGTAGATTCAACTCCCTCTGTGTGAACACGTACTGGAGACTTTTATGGTCTGTGAACACATCTACCTTCACTCCATACAGATAATGCCTCCACAGCTTCAGTGCAAATACCACAGCTGCCAACTCCAGGTCATGAGTGGGGTAATTCTTCTCATGAACCTTGAGTTTTCTAGATGCATAGGCTATCACCTTACCAACCTGCATAAGAACACAACCCAAACCAACCCTAGATGCATCACAATAAACAGTGTAATTCTCACCACACTTAGGCAAAGTAAGCACCGCGGCTGAAGTGAGTCTGTCCTTGAGCTCCTGCAAACTCTTCTCACAAGTCTTCGTCCATTAAAATTTTGCTTTCTTCTTAGTCAAAGCTGTCAATGGGGCAGTAATGGAAGAAAAGCCCTCCACAAACCTACGGTAGTAACCAGCCAATCCCAAAAAGCTACGGATGTCAGTAGGAGTAAGAGGTTTTGGCCAGTTCTTCACAGCCTCAGTCTTCCTGGGATCCACCTCCACGCCCTAATCGGACACAACATGACCCTGGAAGGTCACTGATCTGAGCCAGAATTCACATTTGCTGAATTTGGCATACAACTGATGTTGTCTAAGTACCTGCAAGGTTAGTCTCAAATGTTGTTCATGCTCTTCCTTGGTCTTAGAGTAAATGAGAATGTCATCAATGAATACTATGATGAAAGAGTCAAGGTATTCACGGAAGACCCTGTTCATGAGGTCCATAAATGCAGCAGGTGCATTCGTGAGACCAAGTGACATGAGTAAAAACTCATAGTGACCATAGCGGGTACGAAAGGTTGTCTTTGGGATATCTCCATCCCTAACCCTAAGCTGGTGATACCCTGAACGAAGGTCAATCTTAGAGAAGAAACTAGACCCTTGGAGTTGATCAAACAGATCATCTATTCTGGGTAGTGGATACTTATTCTTTATAGTGACTTTGTTGAGCTGCCGATAATCGATACACATTCTAAGGGTTCCATCCTTCTTCTTTACAAACAACACGGGAGCGCCCCAAGGGGATATGCTCGGTTGAATGAAACCCTTGTCAGTGAGATATTTTAACTGCAGGTTCAACTCTTTGAGTTCCGCTGGAGCCATTCTGTAAGGAGGAATTGAGATTGGTTTAGTATCGGGTTCTAAATCGATACCAAAGTCAATCTCTCGAAGGGGAGGGACTCCAGGTAAATCATCAGGGAACACATCTAAGAACTCCTTCACTACAGGTACTGAGTCTATGGAAGGAATGTCATGATCTAAATCATTAACACTCACAAGATGACACAATAACCCCTTGGACATCATTTTATTGGCCTTAATGTTAGAAATCAAGGGGTTAGGACGACTCGAATTGTACCCCTCCCAGACTAACTCTTCTTCATTTGGAAAGCGAAATCTCACCACTCTACTACGACAGTCCAAGCAAGCATAACAACTGTGAAGCCAATCCATGCCAAGAATAACATCAAAATCATGCATGGGTAACTCAACAAGGTTTGCACACATAGCTTTACCACTCACAACTATTGGGCAATCTTTGTATACTCTATCAGTTCTTACATTCTCTCCTAAAGGTGTACTAACCACTATAGGATCATGTAGAACTTCAGGCAATACCTCAAAAGTAAGAGCAAGCAGAGGAGTTACAAAGGAAAGTGTAGACCCTGGATCAAGTAAGGCATAATCAGAAGTTGAGAACACTTGCAGCATACCTGTGACCACATCAGCGGACTTCTCCTGCTCCTCTATGCCTTTCAGGGCATAGAACTTGTTCCTCTTAGGAGGCTCGGCTGCTGCTGCACCCTGTGGATTAGGCCTAGGCTGAGTATTACCTCCAGCCTGACCTCTGTTCTGTGGGAAGTCTCTGACCATGTGTCCACTCTTACCACAACCGAAGCAGGCATTAGTGCCCTGTCTGCACTCTCCACTGTGAGCTCGGCCACACTTAGCACAATTCTTATTAGTACGCTGCATCTCACCTCCATTTCCCTTCTTGGGCTCAGGTCTGCCTCCTTTAGGTGTAGTACCCCTCTGAGGATTAGAATTCCCAGAACTCTGTTTCCCCTTTTTGAACCTTGGCTTCTCACGGACGCCAAAGTTATTCCTGTGGCCTCCATGACTGGGTCCTGCCTGATCTTGAGGCCTGGGCCTCCTAGCATCACGAACACCTCTTTTTCTGCGGCTGTCCTCTACCTGCTGGACATGCACCATCAACCTGGAAAGATCCATATTATCATGGAGCATAGCAGATCGACACTCCTTCTCCAGGTCTCCATTGATTCCTGTGAGGAACCTGCTCATCTCATCCCTGCTGTTAGAAACCAGGGAAGTAGCATACCTGGGAGATTTCAACAAGGTTCAGTATTATTCTTATTCTTGCTATTAAATACTTAGGGAAAAACAACATACCTTGACAACTTAACAAACTTCAGGGAATACTCCCTGACTGTCATGGAGCCTTGTTTGAGGTTGATGAATTCCTCAACCTTGGCCTCCCTCATCTCCCTGGGAAAGAATCTCTCCAGAAATGCTGTCTTGAACAGCTCCCATGTGACAGGTACTCCAACTAAGACAGGGCTATCTTGCCACATCTTGCACCAAGTCTGTGTTACATCCTTGAGCTGATAGGAAGACAACTCAGCCTTCTCAATGTCAGTGGCCCCCATAGCCAGCAAGATCTTATGCACCTCATCTACAAACTCTTGAGGATCCTCCGATGTCTTAACCCCTATGAAAATGGGAGGATTCATCCTCGTGAAATCCCTCAGTCTGTCAGCCATGCTACGGATCGGTGGGTTCTCCCTCTGAACATCCTGTCTTTTGACCTGGGCAGTCATAGCCTGGGCCTGCATGGTAATGGCCTGTGCCATTTGGGAAAAAGATGCCCGCACCTCAGCATCAGTCAACCCAGCTGGGTTAACTGGTATGGCCACTCCTTCAGCTGGAGCCTGGGGTAGATCTTCATTACTCCTAGCAGCTGCTCCTCCTCTCCTCTGACCAAATCCTCTCCTAGTGTTCATTCTCTGGAAAAAAAAAAAGGATTGATGTTAGACACGCTCATAACACCAAGAATTCAGACATTCAGAAAAGCACGATAAGATCAGAAGAAGGGAAATTTTCCTACGCATCATGCAGTCTCTAATTCAGGATAGTGGTGCACTTCACTACCATGACTTAGAAACTACTCAATGTGGTTGATGTGAACTTATTATTTTCGTAATTTAACCTAGTGCTCTGATACCAAATTTGTCACGACTGGAATGTAGACCCCAGACGAGACCGGCGTCGTTGACCTCTCAGAGGTCGCAGACAAGCCTACTTACGTCAATCTTACTTTACATAGGTTAAGTTTTAGCGGAAAATTTGAAACTTTTTGTTTCTAATCATTGCTTACTAAACATTTCTAATATATTCATAATTTGTTCAACATCAACCATCTAAACATTAAGAGATAATCAAATGAAAGGAATAGTTCATTAAACATAATTGTATAATTGCCAAACTGGCCCAATACATAGTCTGAATAAAATAAGAAAGAAACGCTAGTGGAACATACTCCACTAGCTCAACTCCTAAACTAAGCTAGAACATAAAATAGTAGCATCCTCGAAAGCATGAGGACCTACCAAAGACGGATGCATGCTGGACATCCGGATAACTGCAACGATGATCCTGTAGCTCTACCGTCCACCTGTGCCTGCACCTAAAATAGTAGAGTTTGTATAGGGTTAGTACACACTTGTACTAAGTATGGGTATATGCAAGCACACACCAAGGACATGCATGAGAAAGCATAGCTCTTTCCTAACAACATGATTTTTGGAAGTCAAGTCAGTGGAATTACCAAATTGGGATTAGGAAAGTTTCCAAATTTGGATTAGGAAAGTAAGTGTGCTTTCCAAATTTGGATAAGGAAAATGATACCATGAGAATAACGTACATCATCATACTTTTCACATTTGCACACAGCACATAACATTTACACATAGCACATATCATATAGCATACAGTACATTTTACATGTAGCACATAACTTCTTTCATATCATTCATTCATATGCCATGAGACCTTGGAATCATGGACTTGACATTAAAACATCCCAGCAATGAGGGCTCAACAGATGGGACCTCAACTAGGGAATCTTCATTAACAAACACAGAGTCTGCTTCATTCATTCATACGTACTTCATTTCATTTCATTCATAGCCAAGTGTAACCACCAGCTATACCTAGGATGTAGTTTAAGACTTTCATTAGGTTCATTGTGCAATGACCAAGACTGACCTAATGTCATTACTTGAATATAACTCACCTTTTGATTATCATATCCTAACACCTTTGGTATCATTCATTTCATTATGTGCATCATTTGAGGCTGGCCTCATTCATTCATTGGGAACTTTAACTTTAATCAACATAGATCATGTGAGCATCATGAAATCCAGTGTCTCCCCCACACCGAAAAGAGGTGGAATCACCGGCCAAAGTGATCCAATAACATGCTACGTACATGGGAATTTAACCCCGCCAGATCCCTATATTGGCAGTATGGGTTCGAAGACTAGGAGATATAAGGAGACCCATACCCGGCAAGACGGACAGTCTCATCTCATGAGAGTTACGTGAACCTCCGTCCTTTCCGAAAGAAGGCATCACCGCTCATAGCTAGCCTATCGGTGCTCAGTATAAAGTTCCATTTCATTCATCTCATACGTCATGGAAGCTGGGTTCTAGTATGAGGACATCATAGCTCATTAGATGATTTCTCATCTCATCATTAGTATTAAGTGTGTTAAGCTCAATACCTTCATTAGAGTGTTCATAGAGACTGGTCTCTTATTAACTTACACTCTCTAGATGAGTACGTATTGGTAACATTTACTTAGGATCCTTTGAGATTACTCTCATCATTTACATTAGCCTCATATCATGTTGTCACCACATTCATTATTATTAGCACCTTTGCTTTTCATAGTTACTCACCTCTTATTACGTGAATGTTCATTTCATCATATGCCAATCCACTTGGCCATTTAGTGCATTTACACTCATACTTAACCCCATCTAGGGTTCATCATTTCATTTCATACATCTTAGGTTCACTTACTTTTGAACGTATGTTAGACTTATGAGTCTATACACACAAGCCATGAGGCTTCATTCGTAGTTCGTTAAGTAATTCTTACATTCCTAAGATTATGTAGTACAAGACTTATGTATCTTGTATTTATGCCAAGATCTTGAATTTGATCTAAGTAGGTGGCATTATTCTTGGACGTTTGTTCACGTATGACTTATGTATCAATACGAAAGTTTGGGCAAGTAAACCCAAGTCTTGAATCAATTGAATGTCATTAACATTATTAATTGATTTCATTCTAATATTCATAACATTTTAACTCTAAGTCAAATCACAATATTTACATTGAAGGGTTACTCTTCTATTTAAAAAATTTCTTGCATTGGCCGATGGGTTGTGGGTTCGAGTCCCCACAACCCCATTTTCATTTTTCATTAACATAATATTATCCTATTTTTTCTTAAACCAAGAGGTTGTGGATCAAACCCCCACAGCCTCTTTTATTTTTCTCTTAATTTCCCAAGTAAGGAGGTTGTGGGTTGGAACCCCCACAGCCTCCTTCTTTTAATTAATTTCGTTTAAGGGCTGTGAGGTGGTGGGTTCGAACCCCACAGCCCCATATATATATTAAATACTTTCTCTCAGTTGAGAGCGTGGGCAGTGAGGTCGTGGGATCGAACCCCCACGGCCTCACCTATTTTTTTATTTCACTTTCGCGGCATAGCTAAGGGGTTCGAATCCCCTTACCCAACACCTTTTTTTTTAATTTTCCCTTCTATTCTTCATGAGTTCTGACCGAGGGGTGGTGGTTCGAAATCCCACTCCCCTCATTAATTTTTCTCTTACTCATTCCTTTGCATCAGACCCAGGATCGAACCCCCCAGCCCTCACCTTTTCCGTGGTCTATTTCGCCTAAGGATGAGGTCACGGGTTCAATTCCTAGTGGCCTCATTCTTTTATTTTGTAGTAAATTTCCAGATTCATATGCCTTTTTATTTAGTCTAAATTAACTTGTGCAATGCTGAAAATGTTAGGTACTTTCTAACTCATAACACTAATAACATTACTTAGCACAAGATTACATTTATGAATTCCGTTTTAACGTAATTTCAAGTGCATGATTCATAGAATCAATTGACTATGAGATTTTTATTCAATTCAGCCTCATTTCCTTTTTGTAAACAACACGATTTACTTCAATTGATGTACATAAAACAAAAAAACACAACATTAACACTTTTAAGCCTCTAGGCCGAAACTCATGTCATGCCACACATTTTTCATAATTCCGAACACACACATGGTTTGTCTTTCATAAATTAACGTACATTCAACACATTCATATCCAGCACAAACCTCACATAATCCTAATTCTAACAGCATTCATACCAACCTACGAATTCATTGGGAGCTAATGACAGGGACATGCAACGGGGAAAGCAACCTTATTTTTTAGCCGAATATACTGATCCTAGGGGTCTCTTGGAAAGGGACAAGAGTAAGAAGACCCATACCTTTGTTTTCTTGTTAAATGTCCAGAATGCTGCCCAAGAACTTCTCCATAAATCAGTCCACACACCCAAAGTCACACCTTATCCGACTAGTGTAGTATGTTTTGCTTAACGTTACCGGATTGCTTTCTCTTTTGTGTTTCTAGCTTTCAAGTTCTTGATGAACTTTTGCTTTTACTTGGTTTTTCTTTTTCTGATTGATTTATCACGTTTGGCAGCCAAGAAAAGAGAGTGAAAGAGAGAGACTAACGTGTAAGAGAGAGTGGGATGGAGATAGTGGTCTAGTAGAAGTAGGACTAGTTGGTAGGACTTAGTCAACTTAAATAATTAATTAAAATTAATAAAAATCTGATTTCTTTTTCCTAAATCATCTAACATTTATTATTTATTAAAAATTAAGTTAACAAATTAAAATAAAAGCTAGTTAAATCTTGCT
>JAJJBR010000352.1:0-13926 GCA_022817965.1 Solanum lycopersicoides
ATTTATTTTTATTATTATTTTGCATGATGGTCCTGCTCTCACATATTTCTCATATTTTTGTAGGAATACCGTCCCCGACATCAGTCGGGGATGGTCATAACAATGTCTGGATCTCGTGAAAATTGGGAGGAGACAGTTCCAAGAAAACATCCAAAAAGAGTATACGTAGAAATTATTGTGGAATTTCGCAGGTTACATTCAACAAATAATATAAATATTGACGATTAAGAGGCTATAAAACATATTGGTGCCGAAAAAAAAAAAAAACTTCATGACTGCTAACCTAGGATTTTTTTTTGAGTTGTCTAAATGTTTAAATTATTATAAGTCATATCTGGACGAACTACGCGTACCAGATTCTCATCTTAATGAGATACGTAGGCGATTACCTTCGTGGGTTCGGTATTATCTTCTCCAAAAATAAAAAGAAATAAAATAAAATAGTTGTGCATATTTTTCAAGTCATATCTGCACGAACTACGCAAACCTGATTCTCATTTCCGTGAGATACGTAGGCAACTCTTCTTGGGTTCGATAATATTTTTTCAAAAAAAAAGGGGGTAAAAATAAAAACAAAAAATAAATAAGATAGTTTGTGCATATTTTCCAAGTCATATCTGCATGAACTACGCACACCTGATTCTCATCTTAATGAGATACGTAGGCAGCCCTTCTCGGGTTCGGTAATCATTCTTTCAAAAAAAAAAAAAAATTACTTGTACATACTGTAAGAGTCATGTCGTCAGCTCGGTTGGGACCTATGTAGTTAAGAGCATGTAAATATATTTGATATGATGGAAAAGACTGACTTTGCGGTAAACTATAGATTCTCGTGGTACCTCTTATCTGTACTTTTGTGATGCTTGAAAATTCTCTTGCATGCAATCAAGATAAGAATAAAACTAACCTTATGTTTCATGTGCATTGTGTGGTGAGCTTTTGATCAAAGTTCAATTGTGTTACACTGTTGATCTAGAACTTGACCTGAATGTTTTCGAGGCGAAATCTTGAGTAATGTTTGGTTTGAGAAAGGATTGTAGGCCTTTTTTGATCCGATTGTGCCTTTCAAAGCCTACTAAATTACATTAATCCCTAGTTTTCCCACTTTGAGCCTGAAACCTTTCTTTGGACAACCATATCTTCTTAACCACTACCCTTTTAAGTGCTTACAAGCACTATCCTCTCTTGGCCCAACCTTCTTGAGTGCACCAAGAATGTGCAAATTATAAGAGAAGATCCATATTTAAAATTTTCGAAAGCAAAGATATCGAGTCTCCCAAGCCAATGAAGCAAAGGACTTCTAAAAAAAAAAAAAAAAAGGAAAGTAAGAAAAGGTGAATGAAATAAAGAAAGACAAAAATATCCTTACAAGGTCAATGAAAGGTGGGAAGGAAAATACTCCAACAAAAGGAGAAAAATTTATAAGAAAGGAGTGAAATAAAAGAAAAGCTCCAAGAAATAAGGACTCAAAAGAAGTCAAAACAAAGAGAAAAAAAAAATGGAAAAGCTCCAAAAAATGAGAACTCAAAAGAAGTCGAAACAAAGGGGAAAAAAAGAAGAAGAAGGGAAAAGAGTAAAAAATGAGAATTCAAAAGAAGTTGAAAGGGGGGAGAACAATGAAAAGGATCTATCGCCAAAGGCGTACTAATCATAAAGAGCACAAATTCTGTGTGACGCTCAAGGAGGAATTAAGTCACTTTTATCCCAAATAAATATCCTACCCATCCCTAAGTCTACGTTACAAGCCAATGACAAGCCCTACATGATCTCATTCCAAATGTTCTCACATTAGTGTAGATTTACATAAGGGTCAAGCATATGGTATCACAGTTGTATGCATTGAACATTCTTGTGAGTGTGAGTGAACTTTGGAAAATGTCCTAAAATCAAATGTTTCAAATACGTGTGAAATAGGACAAGTCTTTTTCGTGAGGGCACTTGAAATATGAGGATTGATACAATTCTAAACCTTTGTTTGAAACAAGATGAACGGATCATGTTGATCCTTAAGTATATTGGAGGTAGCACTTGAAGCTGTAGGAATTACCTTAAATTCAATCTTTAAAAAAAAAAAAGGGAATGAGAGATTTACCTGCAATCTTAATTGTTGGTACCAATTGTAGTGAAGGTTTGACTATCTCATCACATTCTTTATTTTTCAAAAAAAAGAAAAGAAAAAGTGAAAAAAATACTCATTCTTTAATATTTTAAAACCTTTTTAAGAATTTTTCAATTTTATTAAAAAAAAAAAAAAAAATTGCCTTTTGAGTTGTTCATTGTAAAAAGTGTAATCGGGTTAATCTCGTATGTGTGAGAGTCCTATTTTACTTCGTGGATTGTCCGTCCCAAAATGTGACATGTTTTTTTTTATATCTCTAGGCTTTGGATATCACATGAAATATTATTTTCCTATTTCATCATGTTCATATTGTACATTTTCTACTGATGATCTTATTTCAGATTCTTTGCAGTATTCATCATCTACAAGTTTGGAACTACATTTGACCTGATTCCTGCCTCAACAGGATATGTAGGCGCCACAACGGCTCGGTCATATACTCAGTGTGATTATTATTTCTCCTTACAATAAAAACTGGGACAAAATTTTTGAAAATATCTCAAAAATTCTCAATAGAGGTGTTATCGCCAACAAGTCAAGATTGAAGATCATTTTGAGATTTTCCAAAATTCTAACTGGGACAGAATTTTTGAGGAAGACCTCAAAATTTTGATAAGTACTGCGAGAAGCTTGATAGCAACTACAAAGATCATGCATTGAGAGTTGATATTCATGCATTGCAAAAATCATGCATCGCGAGTCAATATTCATGCATTGCAAAAGATCATGCATCGCGAGTCAATATTCATGCATTGCAAAAAATCATGCATCGCGAGTCAATATTCATGCATCGCCAAAAAAAAAAAATAAAAAAAAATTCATGCATCGAGAGTTGATATTCATGCATAGCGAGAAGATTTCATTCCTCGAAGAAATTCATGCATAGCGAGAATATTTCATACCTCGCAGGAATTCATGCATCGAGAGTTAATATTCATGCATTGCGAAATTCATGCATAGCGAGAAGATTTCATACCTCGCAGAAATTCATGCATCGCGAGTCAATATTCATGCATTGCAAAATTCATGCATCGCGAGTTAATATACATTCATTGTGAGAAGATTTCATTCCTCGCAAAAATTTACATATCGCAAGAAGATTTCATACCTTGCGGAATTCATGCATCGCGAGAAGATTTCATTCCTCGCAAAAAATTTATGCATCGCGAGAAGATTCCATCCCTCGCAAAATTTATGCATTGCGGGAAAATATTCATGCCCCGCAGAAGATCATGCATTGAGAGTCAATATTCATGCATTGCAAAAAATCATGCATCGCGAGTTAATTCATGCATCGAGAGTTAATATTCATGCATCGAGAGTTATTATTCACGCATCGCGAGAAGATTTCATACCTCGCAAAAATTTATGCATCGCAAGAATATTTCATACCTTGCGGAATTCATGCATCGCGAGAAGATTTCATTCCTCGCAAAAAAAAAAAAAAATTTATGCATCGCGAGAAGATTCCATCCCTCGCAAAATTTATGCATTGCGGGAAAATATTCATGCCCCACAGAAAATCATGCATTGAGAGTCAATATTCATGCATTGCAAAAAATCATGCATCGCGAATTAACATTCATGCTTCGCGAGTTAATTCATGCATCGAGAGTTAATATTCATGCATCGCGAGAAGATTTCATACCTCGCAGAAATTCATGCATAGCGAGAATATTTCATACCTCGCAGAAATTCATGCATCGCGAGAAGATTTCATTCCTCGCAGAAATTCATGCATAGCGAGAAGATTCCATCCCTCGCAAAAAGTTTATACATCGCCAAGAAGATATTTGCATTTGCATTTAAGACGCATCTATTCGGAGGTGAAGGATGTGCACCATATCTTTTCAACGTTCAAGTCGGTGGAAACTTGCGTTGAAAGATATTTGCATTTAAGACGCATCTATTCGGAGGTGAAGGATGTGCACCATATCTTTTCAACGTTCAAGTCGGTGGAAACTTGCGTTGAAAGATGTTTACATTTTGTCCTACTGATGGACATACATTCAAAATCCTATCGATGGATAATCTTTTTTCATTTGTCTTACCGATGGACATGCATTCGAAATCCTATTGATGGATCATCATTTTTTTCATTCGTCCTACCGATGGACATACATTCAAAATCCTATCGATGGATCATCATTTTTTTTTTCATTCGTCCTACCGATGGACATACATTCCAAATCCTATAGATTGATCATAATCTTCATTCGTCCAACCAAAGGACCTGCATTTATCTCCATTTATCGTATCATAAGAGATACTACCATTTTTCTTTTAGTTTTGCCTATATTAATGAGTTTTATCTTTGTTTTTTAGAACATTCTAGGGAATGCACTCTCAGAGGAGCCACATGTGCGAATTACTTCAACAAGAACGCAACACATCACAAAACCTTTTGGAGACAAGTCTGGGATTGACTCCCACCACATTCAACCGCACTTCTCTACAAAGGTCATGTGTTCGGTCAAAATTGGGTTTGTCAATTTTCGTTGTCCACGATTTCTTTCATCAATCAAACACAACGAAAGGGACAGCTGTTGACACCCAATTTTGGCCTAACATTTTAAAAATTCATAATTTTAAAGTTTTATTTATTTAATAGATTAGATTAATTATTTTTATATAATTTTAAATAAGTTTATCGATAACTGTCTTTATTTATTAGAATTTAGAATTTCTTATTAGTTAATTTTAAAATTGCATCTTTACATTATTAATATTCATTTTTTGATGTTCTGCGTAGTCTAAGAAATTCATTCAAATACGAAGATAATTTGTATATATGGATATTTTATCAACAAATAATTTTTGGGCCACTGTTTTCAGCCCATAATTTAGGCCCATTTTTAATAATTCCCTATATATAAAACATTTTGCCCATTAGGTTAGGGGTGGTGGAAAAAAAAAAATTTTTTGGGGTATTTTTTTTTCCCCCCCAGATTTTTCAAGTATTAAGAAATGGTTTAGTGTTCATATTTTTCTGGTGACAAGTTCACCGGAGCACCGCCGGAATCCGACAAGCCCACCACCAAATGACCCCCTCATTTCCCCTTTCTTCTCCCTTCCCGTTTCCGGCTAGAAACCATGGCCACCAAACTCCCAATTTACTCTCTTTCTCTAGTAAGCGTCCAAGAAATCACAGCCCACAACCACCTCAAAACCCCCTCCGTTTTTCCATTTCCCGACGACCAAAGAGCCACAAACTACCATATCCCTCTCAAATCTCAACCAAAAACGCCTAACCATCACAACTCAACACTACCAGCTCCGACCAGACCCACATTTTCTCAGCAACCAACAGGTCACAATCGAGTCCGGCGAAAACCAGCAATCCGGCGAGCTCAAAACAACAAGACAACCAGCTTAGGCGAACTAAAAGTCCCAAAAACCAGCAACCAAAGTCGCCTCCATTTCTCATCTTTTCCGGTGAAACACCAGCCTATTTTTCGCTTCTCCAACGGTAGAATCAGCAGACCCACTTCTCAAACTATCGGAACAGCAACCCTGAGCTCTCAAAGTTTGGCGAAACCCACAAAACTCCGACGAATTTTTCACCTCTAGATTTGGCCGGAAAATCTTTCCCTTCGGTAACCACATCTCTATATTTTTTCATGCCTTCTTTGTTTTACGCTACTACTAATAGTGAACGTTGGTTGAGTTTCATTACCTTTTGTTTTGTTCTGTGCTTATTGTTTCTAGTTACTGTCATTATTTCTATTTGTGAATTTAGTGATTAGTTAGTTCTGGTTGTGGTTTGTTTATTGTTAATGATAGATTTGGTTATTGTTTGCTATTTGCTGTAGAGTCTGCTTTATGTCGATGGTGTGGATTATTCTTGTTTATTTCATCATAGTATTAATATTTATGTGTTTGAACTAATTTCCTTTTCACCGTGTTTTGACAATTTTTTGGAAAAGCTCGATTTAGATAGAATTATTATATTTAAAATGTTCTGCCATGTTAATTCATTATTATTTATTATTGTTATTCTATTGTTATTGTTGCTCTACTGGACTATTCTTATGTTGGTTATAATTTATTTATTTACTTATGTTAACGACAATAAAGTGTTTTTTCAGACTAATTTCATTGTTTGTTTGGTGACCATTATTGTGTCACTATTTTAGGACATAGTGTTTGGATAAAAATTTTCTCTTTAGATTATTGCATAAATTGCTTGTTTAAGTTTTGGAGGCCTTCCCATTTTAAAAAGACGGAATTCTAGTTTAAGTTTATGTATTTTATATGTTGAAGTGACCAATGATAAAATCTCTCCGTCGGTTTTGGAGGCCTTCCCATTTTAAAAGACGGAAATTTAGTTAAATCTATATTAATTACTTGTTAAAAATGGCCAATGAGAAAACCTTTCCGTCGGTTTTGGAGGCCGCCCCATTTTAAAAGACGGAATTTTAATTTAAGTTTATATATTTTATATGTTAAAATTGGCCGACGAAGAAATTACCATTGATTTCCAAGGCCTCCCATGTTAATAAGACGAATTTTTATTTTTAAATTATGATTTGATATATTCAATTTTATTCATATTTATTTATTACTAACACTTTTACTAAGTGTGTTTACAGGTACCCAAGACTTGTTTCCTTGAATCTATTCGAAAAAAGTTCGAATTATATATTTTAATTCATTATTTTGTATATATCGATGTTAGTCAAACCTTAGGCCGATATTATTATTTTATTTTTATTGCGTATATTGCATGTTATTATTTTTGTACATTATTTTATTTTCCTCAATTTGAAAAAAAAGTGAATTCAGTTGGGACCCACTGTCACGACCCAAAACCGAGCCGCGACTGGCACTCACACTTAACCTACTATGTGAGCGAACCAACCAATCTAAACCCAAACATATTGAACGACATACAATGCGGAAGACTTAAACTCTTTAACAAAATCAATTAAATAACTTCTAAAATTTATAACTCATTATCCCCAAAATCTGGAAGTCATCATCACAAGAACATCTATGATCAAATTACTAAACTAAGAGTATTCTAAGAATGCTAAAATAAAACAAAAGCTAGTCCATGGCGGAACTTCAAGGCATCAAGACATGAAGAAGAAGATCCAGTCCAAGCTAGAGGCATTAGCTCACCCTGAAATCCGGTGTATTGAAGACTGGCTAGAATTACGGTGGGGTTGAAGACGACGGTACGTTTGCTGCACTTCCCAAATAACAAAGAAAGAAACAAACAAGTAGGGGTCAGTACAAAACACGGGTACTAAGTAAGTATCATCGGCCAACTCAAAATAGAAAACAGTATATATCAGATAATATCATAAAAACCAACTACAATACTCCACATGTAGCAACAACAAGTTCTATAATCATTAATAAGTACCACCAAGTTCATCCATGAGGACTCAAGCCTCAATACCATACTCATTTGGGAATTAGGTTCATTATATTGAGTATATTAACATCTTTCAAGATTCATTATCTTTCTTCCTCTTGTGTCGGTACGTGACACTCCGATCCCCTACTACTATGTGTCGGTACGTGACACTCCGATCCCCTAATTCTATGTGTCGAAACGTGACACTCCGATCCCCTAATTCTACGTGTCGGTTCGTGACACCCGATCCCCTACTACTATGTGTCGGTACGTGACACTCCGATCCCCTAATTCTACGTGTCGGTTCGTGACACCCGATCCCTTAATTCTATGTGTCGGAACGTGACACTCCGATCCACTAACATCATTCTATCAATTCATCAAGCCTTTTCTTATACCAAGGCATCATCAATCCCTTTAATAAAGTAGATTAGGGTTTCTTTCAAGATTTGGGATTCAATAGCTTCATCATGCTTATTTTATCACAATCATATAATCATATTCATGCAAGCATACAATTAAGCATATAGAAGGATTTTACAATACTACCAATACATATCATTCGCTATTAAGAGTTTACTACGAATATCATAGAAACAACCATAACCTACCTCCACCGAAGAATTCGTGATCAAGCAAGCAATTTCCCCATGGCTGCATTTTTCCTCTCTCTCGATCGATCGTTTCTCCCTCTCTTGTTCTTTCTATTTTTCTTGTTCAAACCCTCTTTCTTTTACCCTAATTAACATATAATTAAATATAAAAGATGATAGAATAACCCACTAATTAATTCAAGGTTATCTCTTTTAACCCCCAAGTAATTGAGTTATTAATATTAAACCACTCACTTTATAATTATAAGCAGGAATAGTCCAAAACGCCCCTTAAAATATTTACAGAAATCCGACCCAGCCTGGGATTACGCAATCTGTGACGGCCCGTCGTGCCTGCGACGGTCCGTCCTGCTGCTTCCGTCGCAGAGTTCAGAGACTAACTTTTTACTAAGGGTCTGTGACGGTCCGTCGTGCCTACGACGGTCCGTCCTGCACTTCCGTCACGAAGTTCAGAGACTTGCTCCCAGTACCCAATTTTCAAGAGTTGAAGTGTTTTGGAACGGAGGCTCATGACGGTCCGTCGTGTCTGTGACGGTCCGTCCTGCAGGTCCGTCACAGAGTTCAGAGAGTCGATTTCAGTACTCAATTTCAGAATTCTAAGTGTTTTGGAACAAGACCCCCTCGACGGTCCGTCGTGCCCATGACGGTCCGTCGTGGGATCCGTCGTCTCAGCCAGTTTTTCCAGAAATAAAATCTGTTGCTCAAAACGACTAAACAGGTCGTTACAATAGATACCAATTTACCCATCGTTCGTCCTCGAACGATCACAAGAATAAAAACAAGGGCGAAGAGGAGTACCTGAATCTGTAAACAGATGTGGGTATCTTTCTCGCATATCAGCCTCCTTCTCCCAAGTGGCCTCTTCAACTGGTCGATTCTTCCATTGAACTTTGATGGATGCGATTTCCCTTGATCTCAACTTGCGGAATTCCCTATCTAGAATAGCAACAGGTTCCTCCTCATAAGACAAGTTTTTATCAAGAAGAACTGAATCCCAACGAATGATGTAGTTTCCATCCCCATGGTATCTTTTCAACATAGACACATGAAATACCGGATGCACTCCTGACAGCCCTGGAGGCAAGGCTAATTCATAAGCCACCTCCCCTACTCGCTTAAGTACTTCAAATGGTCCAATATACCTTGGGCTTAGCTTACCTCTTTTACCAAACCGCATCACCCCTTTCATGGGTGAGACCTTCAGCAAGACTTGTTCACCCTCCATGAACTCCAAGTCTCTAACCTTTCGATCTGCATATTCTTTTTGCCTACTTTGAGCCGCTAAAAGCTTTTCTTGGATAGATTTCACCTTCTCTAATGAATCCCTCAAAAGATCAGTACCCCAAGGTCTAACCTCAAATGCATCAAACCAACCAATGGGAGACCTACATCTCCTCCCATACAATGCCTCAAATGGAGCCATGTCAATACTGGAGTGATAGCTATTATTGTATGAAAATTCCGCTAAGGGTAAGAAGTTATCCCAATGACCACCAAATTCTATCACACATGCACGAAGCATATCCTCCAATACCTGAATCGTTCGCTCCGACTGACCATCGGTCTGAGGGTGAAATGCAGTACTAAGGTCCAACCTAGTACCTAACTCCGCATGCAATGTTCTCCAAAACTTAGAAGTAAACTGCGTACCTCTATCTGATATGATAGAAAGTGGAACTCCATGCAATCGAACAATTTCTGAGATATAGATTTTGGCTAACTTTTCTGCATTGTAGGTCACCTTGACCGGAATGAAGTGAGCAGACTTAGTTAATCTGTCCACAATTACCCAAATAGAATCAAACTTACCCAATGTCTTTGGAAGACCAACCACAAAGTCCATTGCAATTCTCTCCCACTTCCATTCAGGAATGGGCATTCTCTGAAGTGTTCCTCCAGGTCTCTGGTGTTCATACTTTACTTGCTGGCAATTTGGACATTTGGCAACAAAATCAACAATGTCGCGCTTCATTCTACTCCACCAAAAGTGTTGCTTTAGGTCACGGTACATCTTGGTTGCACCAGGATGTATAGAATATCCGGAACTATGAGCCTCTGTAAGAATAGTGTGGATCAAATCATCAACACGGGGCACACATACCCTTCCCTTAATCCTTAAAACACCTTCCTCATCAATTATTGCTTCTTTAGCCTCTCCTCGCAACACCATATCCCGAATTCGGCTTAGTTTCTCATCATCAAACTGTTTTCCCTTGATCTTGTCAAGAAAAGAAGATTTCGCCTCCACACCAGCCAAAAATCCTCCCTTTTCATTTACTTCTAGCCTCATAAAGTCATTAGCCAAGTTCTGGATTTCTCTAGCCAACGGGCGTCTAGAAACTTGCAAGTGAGCTAGACTCCCCATGCTTCCTGCCTTCCTACTTAAAGCATCTGCCACAACATTCGCTTTTCCCGGATGATACAGAATAGTGATATCGTAGTCCTTCAGTAGTTCCATCCATCTCCTCTGTCTCAAATTCAAATCTTTCTGAGTAAAGACATACTGTAGGCTACGATGATCCGTATAGACTTCACACTTAACCCCATATAGATAGTGTCTCCATTGCTTTAAGGCAAACACTACCGCAGCCAATTCCAAATCATGGGTCGGATAGTTACGTTCATGCACCTTTAATTGCCTCGAAGCATAAGCAATTACATTCTTCTCTTGCATTAGCACTGCACCCAAACCCGAATAGGATGCATCACAATAGACAATGAAATTCTTACCTTCCACTGGCAGGGTAAGGATTGGTGCAGTAGTCAACAAGGTCTTAAGCTTCTGAAAGCTTTCCTCACATTCATCTGACCATACAAATGGAACATTCTGCTTAGTCAAGTTCGTCAATTGGGAAGCAATGGAAGAGAATCCCTTGACAAATCGACGGTAATAGCTAGCTAACCCAACAAAGCTCCTTATTTCTGACACATTAGTAGGTCTTACCCAATTCTTCACTGTCTCAATCTTAGATGGATCCACCATCACTCCATCCTTAGAAACCACGTGCCCCAAGAAGGACACTGAATCTAGCCAAAACTCACACTTGGAGAATTTGGCATAAAGCTTTTTCTTCCTCAACAACTCTAACACCATTCTCAAATGCTCCTCATGTTCCTTCTTACTCTTTGAGTATATCAGTATATCATCAATAAACACGATCACAAAGAGATCCAGATATGGCTTAAAAATCCCGTTCATCAAGCTCATGAAAGCAGCAGGGGCATTCGTAAGACCAAAAGACATTACCACAAATTCGTAGTGCCCATATCTAGTTCGAAAAGCAGTCTTTGGCACATCCGTTGCCCGTATTTTCAATTGATGATAACCGGATCTCAAGTCAATTTTAGAGAAGACACAAGCACCTTGTAACTGATCGAACAAGTCATCAATGCGAGGAATGGGATACTTGTTCTTAATAGTCACCTTATTCAGTTGTCTGTAGTCTATGCACATCCGAAAGCTCCCATCCTTCTTCTTCACAAACAACACCGGAGCACCCCAAGGAGATGCACTTGGTCTAATGAAGCCTTTGCTCAACAACTCTTGAAGTTGGGCTTTTAACTCTCTTAACTCTGCGGGAGCCATTCTATAAGGGGGTATAGAAATGGGGCGAGTACCCGGTTCCAGATCAATGCAGAAATCAATATCTCTATCCGGTGGCATACCAGGAAGGTCTGCAGGGAACACGTCCAGAAACTCACGGACTACCGAAACCGACTCAATTGGAGGTACTTGAGTAGTGTCATCCTTGAGATGTGCCAAGAAAGCTAAACACCCTTTACCAATCATTCTCTTAGCACGAAGAAAGGAGATGATACGAACCGGAGTGGAAGTGTAGTCGCCCTCCCACACTAGCGGATCTGTCCCAGGCTTGGCTAACGTCACAGTTTTAGCATTACAATCCAAGATCGCAAAATTTGGAGAAAGCCAAGTCATACCCAGAATTACATCAAAATCAACCATTTCCAAGACAACCAAGTCTACATAAGTATTGCTCCCCACAAAAGTCACCAAACAAGACCTATATACTTTTTCAACTATCACAGACTCACCCACCGGAGTAGACACACGAATAGGTATGTCAAGCAACTCACAATGTAATTTAAGACCATTAGCAAATGAGGAAGATACATATGAAAACGTGGAGCCAGGATCAAATAATACAGAAGCCATGCAATCACAAACCAAGAGATTACCTGTGATAACAGCATCAGATGCCTCCGCTTCAGATCTCCCAGGGAAAGCGTAACAATGGGCCCTATCACCAGTCCGTTCGTTGCCCCTACCATGTTGTGCCGTAGTGGCTCCAGTTTGCCCATCACCTCGGCCGTTTTGGTGACCACCATTACCTCGACCACCACGTCCTCCAGAAAAACGGCCTCTACCATGACCACCTCTACCTGTAGCTATTGGGGGTCTGTAACTCTGTTTTGGACAATTCCTCCTAATGTGTCCAGTCTCCCCACATCCATAACACTCTCTGGAGTCAAGCATAGGTCTCTCGGAGAAGTGTTGACCGGTCTGAGGTGGACCCCCAACTACAGTCTGTAGTGAAGACTGAATTGGTCGGACTGAGTAACCTCCTGAACCCTGTCCTCTAGTGTAAGAACCATTAAACTCACCTCCCTTTCGAAACCTTTTTGAGGTCGATGTCGTGGTGAAGTCATCTGGCTTCACTCCTTCCACCTCTATCACAAAGTCTACCACTTCTTGGAAGGATTTTGCCGTAGCCGCTACCTGTAAGGCTGAAATCCGCAATTCTGACCTCAACCCTTTCACAAAACGGCGAATCCGCTCTTGTGGACTGAAACAAAGTTGGGTGGCATACCTGGATAACGCACGAAACTTAGCCTCGTATGCAGTAACCGACATCCTACCTTGCTCTAGGCTCAAGAACTCATCTCTTTTCCTATCCCTCAAAGTCCGGGGGATATACTTCTCCATAAACAAGCTAGAGAATGATGCCCAAGTCATAGGTGGTGCCTCTGTTGGTTGACACTCAACATGTGACCGCCACCACATTTTGGCGTTCCCTTGAAACTGATAACTCACGAATTCGACACCAAACCGTTCTACTATACCCATCTTGTGTAGTAGCTCATGACAATCAACCAGAAAATCGTAAGCATCCTCAGATTCTGCACCCTTGAAGACTGGAGGTTTCAATTTTAAGAACTTACTGAAAAGTTCATGCTGATCATTTGTCATTATAGGCCCTGTAGTCAGACGAGGAAACGTGCCTATTTCCAATGAGGCATCCATGCGGGGAGCCACAGTAGCCGCATGTTGTACCTCCGGAACCTGAGGTGTTGGTGCAGAAAACACTGGAGGTGTTTGGCCCTGATCAGACAACCCACTAAGATAGGCAAGAACCTGATTAATCATTTCTGGGGTAGGTTGGGGTGGTAATTCTTCATTCTGCACTTGTTCATTCTCCCCTTCCTCACCCTCTCTTATCACTTCCTCAGTCGGTGGAGGAGTCACCGCCCTAGTACCAAATGGGCTAGGTGCTCGTCCTCTTCCTCTAGAGGACGTCCTCCCACGACCTCTACCACGGCCTCTTACCACTGATCCTCCTCGAGCTACAGCCCAGTGGCTGGCTCAGACGCATCCTGTCTTGCCGTTGTTGCTGCTGGCGCGGTCGTTGCTCTAGTTCTAACCATCTGCGAAATAGAGTGAGATGTCAGATACCAATTTGTATCACCTAGATACCAATTGGACTCAAGTAGTAGCACGAAAGAAAGAATGAAAGAATGGAATTTTCCTAAAGTCTTATAGCCTCTCAAAGAAAAGTAAAGGCGTCCCCCTACCGTTCCTTAAGACTCTA